>JAYKKM010000231.1:1700000-1702500 GCA_035772405.1 Chrysogorgia sp. JL179-B06
ATATATATCATATATATATATCATATATATATATCATATATATATATCATATATATATATCATATATATATATCATATATATATATCATATATATAACATATATATATATCAATATATATATCATATATATATATCATATAATATATCATATATATATATCATTATATATCAATATATATATCATATATATATATCATATAGTATAATCATATATATATCATATATATATATCATATATATATATCATATATATGTATATATATATGTATATATATATGTATATATATATGTATGTATATATGTATGTATATATATGTATGTATATATATGTATGTATATATATAAGTATATATATATATGTATATATATATATGTATATATATATATGTATATATATATATGTATATATATATATGTATATATATATATGTATATATATATATATGTATATATATATATATGTATATATATATATATATATATATATATGTATATATATATATGTATATATATATATATGTATATATATATATGTATATATATATATATGTATATATATATATGTATATATATATATGTATATAATATATATGTATATATATATATGTATATATATATATATGTATATATATATATATGTATATATATATATGTTATATATATATATGTATATATATATAATATGTATATATATATATAATGTATATCATGTATGTATATATATATGTATGTATATATAAATGTATGTATATAATATGTATGTATATATATATGTATGTATGTATATATGTATTATATATGTATTATATATGTATATATAGTGTTTATATATGTATATATATATGTATGTATATATGTATGTATATATGTATGTATAAAGTATGTATATAATGTATGATTAGTATATAATATATGTAATAATGTATATATATATATAATATATAGATATATATATATATATATGTATAGATATATAATATATATATATATATATGGTATATATGTATATGTAAGTATATATATATATGTATATAATATAAATGTATAATGTATATATAAAAGTATATATGTATATATATATAAATAATATATATATAGTATATACACATTATTATAATATACATATATATATAAAATAATATACATAAGATATGTATATAACATATGAATAGATATATTACACATATATATGTATATATAGATATAGATATAATAGAATATAATAGATAGATATATAATACACAGATATGATATATAATAGATATATATAAAGATATAGATATAAATGTATATTATATAGATATGTATAATACACATAATATAATAGTATATACATATACACAAGATATAAAATAGATATATGTATATTAATACATAAAATAGATAAATGTATATGTATATACAGATTAATGTATATAGATATGTATAAATTATAATATGTAATAATATACACATGTATGTATAGTATTATATATAATATATGATAATATGATGTATAACAAATGTATACATACACCTACACTACACATGTATACAAACAGTTAATATTACATACATAATATATTACATACATACAAATGTACATACACATATGTATATAATAAATGTTACACAATACATAAACAATACATATAAAGACATCATAATACAGTATGTATGTACAGACATTGTATATTATACAATATATACATACGATATATATATATATATATATAATATACATACTAAAAAGCACACACACACCAAAAAAAACAACAACATAATAGATTTAGTCGCTTACCTCAAACTGCTAAAAAATCAATGTAAACAAAAAAATACAGATAATGTGGATGACCGCGACAATAGGCTTTCTGCCGGAAAGTGGGGCGTATGTGGGGGACAAAGCATTGCGGTGTGTGCGTTGATTACGCGAAATTTATTACGAACGACACTGTGAAATTATTTCCGCTCTTTTGTTGAGTAAACTATTCTTATTTTTTTCTTTTAAAATACAAAATTTTTTTCTTCTAAACATAAATTGCATCGTTTTGATCCTCCTGTGTACGAAATAGAATGTTTTAGAATTTGCCAATTAATACTGAAATCTTTATTGTTTTCTTTCAATGTCCAAATATATTTCGAAAGTTCGGTGTCATTTTCATGCTTTTTATGTTGAAAAGATTTAGTGTGGTTGGCCAATCGCTCTTTGAATGTGGTTGCAGTCATACCAATGTAGTGTTTTATTTCGTTTGTGATGTTTACTGTCACTGTTGCTTTGTATACTATGTCTCTAGTCATGCATTGTTCTTGAAGCGGGCAAATGGTGTTCTCTCTACAACTGCAATTAGTAGCGTCCCTATCCTGCGGTTTGATGTTCCTAGCTATGCGTGCATTGTGCTTAGTGATTATTGACTTAACATTGTTCATGCAGCTGTAAACTTACTTTAACTGTATTTCTGTTAAAAATCTTATGGAGCTTGTGGTGCGGAGGGAAATGTTTGTCAATTAGGCTAAGGAAAT
>JAYKKM010000232.1:0-276846 GCA_035772405.1 Chrysogorgia sp. JL179-B06
TAAATTTACGGTAGTTTCTGCTCATATTAATATCTAAGGCATTATTTAGGCTATATTTTCATATTTTAAGCTTATTTTGACTAGTTAAAAATTGTCGAAAATCGTCAATAAGTTAAGGTTAACCCCTTTATTTTTGTCCAAATTTGGCCATTTTTTGCCAAATTTTTGGATGTCAAAAAATGACTAAATTTACGCTAGTTTCTGCTCATATTAATATCTAAGGCATTATGTAGGCTATATTTTCATATTTTAAGCTTATTTTGACGAGTTAAAAATGGTCGAAAATCGTCAAAAAGTTAAGGTTAACCCCTTTACTTTTTGTCCAAATTTGGCCATTTTTGCCAAATTTTTGGATGTCAAAAAATGATTACATTTACGCTAGTTTCTGCTCATATTAATATCTAAGGCATTATTTAGGCTATATTTTCATATTTTAAGCTTATTTTTGACTAGTTAAAAATGGTCCAAAATCGTCAAAATGTTAAGGTTAACCCCTTTACTTTTTGTCCAAATTTGGCCATTTTTGCCAAATTTTTGGATGTCAAAAAATGATTAAATTTACGCTAGTTTCTGCTCATATTAATATCTAAGGCATTATTTAGGCTATATTTTCATATTTTAAGCTTTTTAACAAGTTGAAAATGGTCGAAAATCGTCAAAAAAGTTAAGGTTAACCCTTTTACTTTTGTCGAAATTTGGCCATTTTTGCCAAATTTTTGGATGTCAAAAAATGACTAAATTTATGCTAGTTTCTGCTCATATTAATATCTAAGGCATTATTTAGGCTATATTTTCGTATTTTAAGCTTATTTTGACATGTTAAAAATGGTCGAAAATCGTCAAAAAGTTAAGGTTAACCCCTTTACTTTTTGTCCAAATTTGGCCATTTTTGCCAAATTTTTGGATGTCAAAAAATGACTAAATTTACGCTAGTTTCTGCTCATATTAATATCTAAGGCATTATTTAGGCTATATTTTCATATTATAAGCTTATTTTGACTAGTTAAAAATGGTCCAAAATCGTCAAAAAGTTAAGGTTAACCCCTTTACTTTTTGTCCAAATTTGGCCATTTTTGCCAAATTTTTGGATGTCAAAAAATGACTAAATTTACGCTAGTTTCTGCTCATATTAATATCTAAGGCATTATTTAGGCTATCTTTTCATATTTGAAGCTTATTTTGACTAGTTATAAAATGGTCCAAAATCGTCAAAAAGTTAAGGTGAAGTTAACTTTTTGTCCAAATTTGGCCATTGTGCCAAAATTTTTGGATGTCAAAAAAATGACTAAATTTACGCTAGTTTCAGCTCATATTAATATCTTAAGGCATTATCATAAGGGTCTATAGTTTTCGAATTTTAAGCTTATTTTGTTATGTTAAAAATGGTCGAAAATCGTCAAAAAGTTAAGGTTAACCACCCTTTACTTTTTGTCCAAATTTGGCCAATTATTGCCAAATTTGTTGGGATCGTCAAAAAATGACTACAATTTACCGCTAGTTTCTATCGCTCATATTAATATCTAAGGCATTATTTAGGCTATATTTTCATATTTTAAAGCTTATTTTTGCACTAGTTAAAAATTGGTACCAAAATCGTCAAAAAGTTAAGGTTAACCGCCTTTACTTTTTTGTCAAATTGGTGGCCATTTTTTGGCAAATTAGTTGGATAGTCTAAAAAATGATTAAATTTATCGCTAGTTTCTTCTGCTCATATTAATATCCTAAAGGGCATTATTTAGGCTATAATTTTCATATTTTTTAAGCTTATTTTGACCTAGTTAAAGAATGGTCCCAAAATCGTCAAAAAGTTAAGGTTAACCCCTTATACATTTTTGTCCAAATTTTGGCCATTTTTGGGAAATTCTTTTGGATGTCAAAAAATGATTAAATTTACGCTAGTTTTTCTGCTCACTATTAATATCTAAGTGCATTATTTAGGCTATATTTTCATATTTTAAGCTTATTTTGACTAGTTAAAAATGGTTCCAAAATCGTCAAAAACTTAAGGTTAACCCCCTTTACTTTTTGTCCGAATTTGTCTATTTTGTGCCAAATTTTTTGGATGTCAAAAATGACTAAAATTACGCTAAGTTTCTGCTCATATTAATATCTAAGGCATTATTTAAGGCTATATTTTTCATATTTTAAGCTTATTTTGACTAGTTAAAAATGGTCCAAATCGTTCAAAAAGTTAAGGTTAACCCCTTTACTTTTTGTCCAAATTTGGCCATTTTTGCCAAATTTTTGGATGTCCAAAAAATGACTAAATTTACGCTAGTTTCTGCTCATCTTAATACCTAAGGCATTATTTAGGCTATATGTTTCATATTTTAAGCTTTTTAACAAGTTGAAAAATGGTCTAAAAACGTCAAAAAGTTTAAGGTTAACCCCTTTACTTTTTGTCGAAATTTGGCCACTTTTTGCCAAATTTTTGGATGTCAAAAAATGACTAAATTTATTCTCAGTTTCTGCTTCATTATTAATACTAAGGCCATTATTTAGGCTATATTTTCGTATTTTAAGCTTATTTTGACATGTTTAAAAATGGGTCCGAAAAATCGTCAAAAAGTTAAGGTTAACGCCCTTTACTTTTTGTCCCAAATTTGGCCATATTTTGCCAAATTTTTGGATGTCCAAAAAATGACTAAAATTTACGCTAGTTTCTGCTCATCATTTATATCTTAAGGCATTATTTAGGCTATATTTTTCATATTATACAGCTTATTATTGACTAAGTTAAAAATGCGTCCATAATCGTCAAAAGTTAAGGTTAACCCCTTTACTTTTTTCTGTCCAAATTTGGCCAATTTTTGCCATATTTTTTTGGATGTCCAAAAAATGACTAAATTTACGGTAGTTTCTGCTCCATATTAATATCCTAAGGCATTATTCTTGGCTGATATTTTCAATATTATAAGCTGTATTTTGGACTAGTTAAAAATGGGTCCAAGAGATCGTCAAAAAGTTAAGGTTAACTCCTTTACTTTTTTGTCCAAATTTGGCCATTTTTGCCAAATTTTTGGATGTCCAAAAAATGACTAAATTTACTGTTAGTTTCTGTCTCATATTTTAATATCCTAAGGCATTTTAATATAGGCTATATTTTCGGTATATATTTAAGCTTATTATTGTTATGTTAAAAAATGCTCGGAAAATCGTCCATAAAAGTTAAGGTTAAACCCCTTTACTTTTTTGTCCAAATTTGGCCATTTTTGCCAAATTTTTGATGTCCAAAAAATGACTACATTTACGCTAGTTTCTGCTCATATTATATATCTTAAGGCATTATTTAGGCTATATTTCATATTTTAAGCTTATTTTGAACTATTTAAAAATGGTCCAAAATCGTCAAAAAAGTTAATAGGTTAAAAACTAAAACCCCTTTACTTTTTGTCCAAATTTGGCCATTTTTGCCAAATTTTTGGATGTACAAAAATGACTAAATTTACGCTAGTTTTCCTGGCTCATATTAATATCCTAAGCGCATTATATAGGCTATATTTTCCGTATTTTAAGCTTATTTTGGTGTATGTTAAAAATGGTCCAAAATCCGTCAAAAAGTTAAGGTTAACCCCTTTACTTTTTGGTCCAAATTTGGCCATTTTTGCCAAATTTTTGCGATGTCAAAAAAATGAACTAAATTTACGGCTAGTTTCTGCTCATATTAATATCTAAGGCATTATTTAGGCTATTATTTTACATATTTTAAGCTTATTTTGGACAAGTTAAAAATGGTTCGAAAAATCGTCAAAAGTTAAGGTTAACCCCTTTACTTTTTTGTCCAAATTTGGCCCTTTTTGCCAAATTTTTTGGATTGTCAAAAAAAATCACTAAATTTACGCTAGTTTCTGCTCATATTAATATCTAAGGCATTATTTAGGCTATATTTTCATATTTAAAGCTTATTTTGACTAGTTAAAAAATGGTCCCAAAATACGTCAAAAAGTTGTAAGGTTAACCCCTTTACATCTTTGTTCCCAAATTTGGCCATTTTATGCCAAATTTATTGGATGTCAAAAAATGATTAAAATTTACGCTAGTTTATGCTCATATTAATATCTAAGGCATTAATTTAGGCTTAATAATTTTCATATTTTAAGCTTATTTTTGACTAGTTAAAAAATGGTTCCAAAAATCGTCAAAAATGTTAAGGTTAACCCCTTTACTTTTTTGTCCAAATTTTGGCCATATGTTGCCAAATTTTTGGATGACAAAGAAATGACTAAATTTTTACGGTAGTTTCTGCTCATATTAAATATCTTACGAGGCATTATTTAGGCTATATTTTCGTATTTGTAAGCTTATTTTGACCTGTTAAAAATGGTCGAAAATCGTCAAAAAGTGTAAGGATAACCCCTTTTACTTTTTGTCCAAATTTGGCCATTTTTGCCAAATTTTGGATGTCAAAAAACTGACTAAACTTTACGCTAGTTTCTGCTCATATATAATATCGAAGGCATTATTTAGGCGTTTAATATTTTCATATTGTTAAGCCCCCCTGTTTAAAAAAATTGTATTTTTATTTTGACTAGTTAAAAATGGTCCAAAATCGTCAAAAAGTTAGTTAACCCCTTTACTTTTGTAGTCCACAATTGGCCATTTTTTTTACGCTAGTTATCCTTGCTCATATTAATTATCTAAGGGCATTATTTTTAGGCTATATTTTCATATTTTAAGCATTATTTTGGAACTAGTTAAAAATGGTCGCCAAAATCGTCAAAAAACTAAGGTTAAACCCCTTTTACTTTTTGTCCAAATTTGGCCATTTTTGCCAAATTTTTGGATGTCAAAAAATGACTAAATTTACGCTAGTTTCTGCTCATATTAATATCCTAAGGCATTATTTAGGCTATATTTTCATATTTTAAGCTTATTTTGACAAGTTAAAAATGGTCGAAAATCGTCAAAAAGTTAAGGTTAACCCCTTTACTTTTTGTCCAAATTTGGCCATTTTTGCCAAATTTTTGGATGTCCAAAAATGACTAAATTTACGCTAGTTTCTGCTCATATTAATATCCTAAGGCATTATTTAGGCTATATTTTCATATTTTAAGCTTATTTTGACAAGTTAAAAATGGTCGAAAATCGTCAAAAAGTTAAGGTTAACCCCTTTACTTTTTGTCCAAATTTGGCCATTTTTGCCAAATTTTTTGGATGTCAAAAAATGACTAAATTTACGCTAGTTTCTGCTCATATTAATATCTAAGGCATTATTTAGGCTATATTTTCATATTTTAAGCTTATTTTGACAAGTTAAAAATGGTCGAAAAATCGTCAAAAAGTTAAGGTTAACCCCTTTACTTTTTGTCCAAATTTGGCCATTTTTGCCAAATTTTTGGATGTCCAAAAAATGACTAAATTTACGCTAGTTTCTGCTCATATTAATATCCTAAGGCATTATTTAGGCTATATTTTCATATTTTAAGCTTATTTTGACAAGTTAAAAATGGTCGAAAATCGTCAAAAAGTTAAGGTTAACCCCTTTACTTTTTGTCCAAATTTGGCCATTTTTGCCAAATTTTTGGATGTCCAAAAAATGACTAAATTTACGCTAGTTTCTGCTCATATTAATACCTAAGGCATTATTTAGGCTATATTTTCATATTTTAAGCTTATTTTGACAAGTTAAAAATGGTCGAAAATCGTCAAAAAGTTAAGGTTAACCCCTTTACTTTTTGTCCAAATTTGGCCATTTTTGCCAAATTTTTGGATGTCCAAAAAATGACTAAATTTACGCTAGTTTCTGCTCATATTAATATCCTAAGGCATTATTTAGGCTATATTTTCATATTTTAAGCTTATTTTGACAAGTTAAAAATGGTCGAAAATCGTCAAAAAGTTAAGGTTAACCCCTTTACTTTTTGTCCAAATTTGGCCATTTTTGCCAAATTTTTGGATGTCCAAAAATGACTAAATTTACGCTAGTTTCTGCTCATATTAATATCCTAAGGCATTATTTAGGCTATATTTTCATATTTTAAGCTTATTTTGACAAGTTAAAAATGGTCGAAAATCGTCAAAAAGTTAAGGTTAACCCCTTTACTTTTTGTCCAAATTTGGCCATTTTTGCCAAATTTTTGGATGTCCAAAAAATGACTAAATTTACGCTAGTTTCTGCTCATATTAATATCCTAAGGCATTATTTAGGCTATATTTTCATATTTTAAGCTTATTTTGACAAGTTAAAAATGGTCGAAAATCGTCAAAAAGTTAAGGTTAACCCCTTTACTTTTTGTCCAAATTTGGCCATTTTTGCCAAATTTTTGGATGTCCAAAAATGACTAAATTTACGCTAGTTTCTGCTCATATTAATACCTAAGGCATTATTTAGGCTATATTTTCATATTTTAAGCTTATTTTGACAAGTTAAAAATGGTCGAAAATCGTCAAAAAGTTAAGGTTAACCCCTTTACTTTTTGTCCAAATTTGGCCATTTTTGCCAAATTTTTGGATGTCCAAAAATGACTAAATTTACGCTAGTTTCTGCTCATAATTAATATCCTAAGGCATTATTTAGGCTATATTTTCATATTTTAAGCTTATTTTGACAAGTTAAAAATGGTCGAAAATCGTCAAAAAGTTAAGGTTAACCCCTTTACTTTTTGTCCAAAATTTGGCCATTTTTGCCAAATTTTTGGATGTCCAAAAAATGACTAAATTTACGCTAGTTTCTGCTCATATTAATATCTAAGGCATTATTTAGGCTATATTTTCATATTTTAAGCTTATTTTGACAAGTTAAAAATGGTCGAAAATCGTCAAAAAGTTAAGGTTAACCCCTTTACTTTTTGTCCAAATTTGGCCATTTTTGCCAAATTTTTGGATGTCCAAAAATGACTAAATTTACGCTAGTTTCTGCTCATATTAATATCCTAAGGCATTATTTAGGCTATATTTTCATATTTTAAGCTTATTTTGACAAGTTAAAAATGGTCGAAAATCGTCAAAAAGTTAAGGTTAACCCCTTTACTTTTTGTCCAAATTTGGCCATTTTTGCCAAATTTTTGGATGTCCAAAAATGACTAAATTTACGCTAGTTTCTGCTCATATTAATATCCTAAGGCATTATTTAGGCTATATTTTCATATTTTAAGCTTATTTTGACAAGTTAAAAATGGTCGAAAATCGTCAAAAAGTTAAGGTTAACCCCTTTACTTTTTGTCCAAATTTGGCCATTTTTGCCAAATTTTTGGATGTCAAAAAATGACTAAATTTACGCTAGTTTCTGCTCATATTAATATCCTAAGGCATTATTTAGGCTATATTTTCATATTTTAAGCTTATTTTGACAAGTTAAAAATGGTCGAAAATCGTCAAAAAGTTAAGGTTAACCCCTTTACTTTTTGTCCAAATTTGGCCATTTTTGCCAAATTTTTTGGATGTCAAAAATGACTAAATTTACGCTAGTTTCTGCTCATATTAATATCTAAGGCATTATTTAGGCTATATTTTCATATTTTAAGCTTATTTTGACAAGTTAAAAATGGTCGAAAATCGTCAAAAAGTTAAGGTTAACCCCTTTACTTTTTGTCCAAATTTGGCCATTTTTGCCAAATTTTTGGATGTCCAAAAAATGACTAAATTTACGCTAGTTTCTGCTCATATTAATACCTAAGGCATTATTTAGGCTATATTTTCATATTTTAAGCTTATTTTGACAAGTTAAAAATGGTCGAAAATCGTCAAAAAGTTAAGGTTAACCCCTTTACTTTTTGTCCAAATTTGGCCATTTTTGCCAAATTTTTGGATGTCCAAAAAATGACTAAATTTACGCTAGTTTCTGCTCATATTAATATCTAAGGCATTATTTAGGCTATATTTTCATATTTTAAGCTTATTTTGACAAGTTAAAAATGGTCGAAAATCGTCAAAAAGTTAAGGTTAACCCCTTTACTTTTTGTCCAAATTTGGCCATTTTTGCCAAATTTTTGGATGTCCAAAAAATGACTAAATTTACGCTAGTTTCTGCTCATATTAATATCTAAGGCATTATTTAGGCTATATTTTCATATTTTAAGCTTATTTTGACAAGTTAAAAATGGTCGAAAATCGTCAAAAAGTTAAGGTTAACCCCTTTACTTTTTGTCCAAATTTGGCCATTTTTGCCAAATTTTTGGATGTCCAAAAATGACTAAATTTACGCTAGTTTCTGCTCATATTAATATCCTAAGGCATTATTTAGGCTATATTTTCATATTTTAAGCTTATTTTGACAAGTTAAAAATGGTCGAAAATCGTCAAAAAGTTAAGGTTAACCCCTTTACTTTTTGTCCAAATTTGGCCATTTTTGCCAAATTTTTGGATGTCAAAAAATGACTAAATTTACGCTAGTTTCTGCTCATATTAATACCTAAGGCATTATTTAGGCTATATTTTCATTTTTAAGCTTATTTTGACAAGTTAAAAATGGTCGAAAATCGTCAAAAAGTTAAGGTTAACCCCTTTACTTTTTGTCCAAATTTGGCCATTTTTGCCAAATTTTTGGATGTCCAAAAAATGACTAAATTTACGCTAGTTTCTGCTCATATTAATATCTAAGGCATTATTTAGGCTATATTTTCATATTTTAAGCTTATTTTGACAAGTTAAAAATGGTCGAAAATCGTCAAAAAGTTAAGGTTAACCCCTTTACTTTTTGTCCAAATTTGGCCATTTTTGCCAAATTTTTGGATGTCCAAAAAATGACTAAATTTACGCTAGTTTCTGCTCATATTAATACCTAAGGCATTATTTAGGCTATATTTTCATATTTTAAGCTTATTTTGACAAGTTAAAAATGGTCGAAAATCGTCAAAAAGTTAAGGTTAACCCCTTTACTTTTTGTCCAAATTTGGCCATTTTTGCCAAATTTTTGGATGTCCAAAAAATGACTAAATTTACGCTAGTTTCTGCTCATATTAATATCTAAGGCATTATTTAGGCTATATTTTCATATTTTAAGCTTATTTTGACAAGTTAAAAATGGTCGAAAATCGTCAAAAAGTTAAGGTTAACCCCTTTACTTTTTGTCCAAATTTGGCCATTTTTGCCAAATTTTTGGATGTCCAAAAATGACTAAATTTACGCTAGTTTCTGCTCATATTAATATCTAAGGCATTATTTAGGCTATATTTTCATATTTTAAGCTTATTTTGACAAGTTAAAAATGGTCGAAAATCGTCAAAAAGTTAAGGTTAACCCCTTTACTTTTTGTCCAAATTTGGCCATTTTTGCCAAATTTTTTGGATGTCCAAAAATGACTAAATTTACGCTAGTTTCTGCTCATATTAATATCTAAGGCATTATTTAGGCTATATTTTCATATTTTAAGCTTATTTTGACAAGTTAAAAATGGTCGAAAATCGTCAAAAAGTTAAGGTTAACCCCTTTACTTTTTGTCCAAATTTGGCCATTTTTGCCAAATTTTTGGATGTCCAAAAATGACTAAATTTACGCTAGTTTCTGCTCATATTAATATCTAAGGCATTATTTAGGCTATATTTTCATATTTTAAGCTTATTTTGACAAGTTAAAAATGGTCGAAAATCGTCAAAAAGTTAAGGTTAACCCCTTTACTTTTTGTCCAAATTTGGCCATTTTTGCCAAATTTTTGGATGTCCAAAAATGACTAAATTTACGCTAGTTTCTGCTCATATTAATATCTAAGGCATTATTTAGGCTATATTTTCATATTTTAAGCTTATTTTGACAAGTTAAAAATGGTCGAAAATCGTCAAAAAGTTAAGGTTAACCCCTTTACTTTTTGTCCAAATTTGGCCATTTTTGCCAAATTTTTGGATGTCAAAAAATGACTAAATTTACGCTAGTTTCTGCTCATATTAATATCTAAGGCATTATTTAGGCTATATTTTCATATTTTAAGCTTATTTTGACAAGTTAAAAATGGTCGAAAATCGTCAAAAAGTTAAGGTTAACCCCTTTACTTTTTGTCCAAATTTGGCCATTTTTGCCAAATTTTTGGATGTCCAAAAAATGACTAAATTTACGCTAGTTTCTGCTCATATTAATATCTAAGGCATTATTTAGGCTATATTTTCATATTTTAAGCTTATTTTGACAAGTTAAAAATGGTCGAAAATCGTCAAAAAGTTAAGGTTAACCCCTTTACTTTTTGTCCAAATTTGGCCATTTTTGCCAAATTTTTGGATGTCCAAAAATGACTAAATTTACGCTAGTTTCTGCTCATATTAATATCTAAGGCATTATTTAGGCTATATTTTCATATTTTAAGCTTATTTTGACAAGTTAAAAATGGTCGAAAATCGTCAAAAAGTTAAGGTTAACCCCTTTACTTTTTGTCCAAATTTGGCCATTTTTGCCAAATTTTTGGATGTCAAAAAATGACTAAATTTACGCTAGTTTCTGCTCATATTAATATCTAAGGCATTATTTAGGCTATATTTTCATATTTTAAGCTTATTTTGACAAGTTAAAAATGGTCGAAAATCGCCAAAAAGTTAAGGTTAACCCCTTTACTTTTTGTCCAAATTTGGCCATTTTTTCCAAATTTTTGGATGTAAAAAAATGACTAAATTTACGCTAGTTTCTGCTCATATTAATATCTAAGGCATTATTTAGGCTATATTTTCATATTTTAAGCTTATTTTGACAAGTTAAAAATGGTCGAAAATCGTCAAAAAGTTAAGGTTAACCCCTTTACTTTTTGTCCAAATTTGGCCATTTTTTTTTACGCTAGTTTCTGCTCATATTAATATCTAAGGCATTATTTAGGCTATATTTTCATATTTTAAGCTTATTTTGACAAGTTGAAAATGGTCGAAAATCGTCAAAAAGTTAAGGTTAACCCCTTTACTTTTTGTCCAAATTTGGCCATTTTTGCCAAATTTTTGGATGTCAAAAAATGACTAATTTTACGCTAGTTTCTGCTCATATTAATATCTAAGGCATTATTTAGGCTATATTTTCATATTTTAAGCTTATTTTGACAAGTTAAAAATGGTCGAAAATCGTCAAAAAGTTAAGGTTAACCCCTTTACTTTTTGGCCAAATTTGGCCATTTTTGCCAAATTTTTGGATGTCCAAAAAATGACTAAATTTACGCTAGTTTCTGCTCATATTAATATCTAAGGCATTATTTAGGCTATATTTTCATATTTTAAGCTTATTTTGACAAGTTAAAAATGGTCGAAAATCGTCAAAAAGTTAAGGTTAACCCCTTTACTTTTTGTCCAAATTTGGCCATTTTTGCCAAATTTTTGGATGTCAAAAATGACTAAATTTACGCTAGTTTCTGCTCATATTAATACCTAAGGCATTATTTAGGCTATATTTTCATATTTTAAGCTTATTTTGAACAAGTTAAAAATGGTCGAAAATCGTCAAAAAGTTAAGGTTAACCCCTTTACTTTTTGTCCAAATTTGGCCATTTTTGCCAAATTTTTGGATGTCCAAAAAATGACTAAATTTACGCTAGTTTCTGCTCATATTAATATCTAAGGCATTATTTAGGCTATATTTTCATATTTTAAGCTTATTTTGACAAGTTAAAAATGGTCGAAAATCGTCAAAAAGTTAAGGTTAACCCCTTTACTTTTTGTCCAAATTTGGCCATTTTTGCCAAATTTTTGGATGTCCAAAAATGACTAAATTTACGCTAGTTTCTGCTCATATTAATATCCTAAGGCATTATTTAGGCTATATTTTCATATTTTAAGCTTATTTTGACAAGTTAAAAAATGGTCGAAAATCGTCAAAAAGTTAAGGTTAACCCCTTTACTTTTTGTCCAAATTTGGCCATTTTTGCCAAATTTTTGGATGTCCAAAAAATGACTAAATTTACGCTAGTTTCTGCTCATATTAATATCTAAGGCATTATTTAGGCTATATTTTCATATTTTAAGCTTATTTTGACAAGTTAAAAATGGTCGAAAATCGTCAAAAAGTTAAGGTTAACCCCTTTACTTTTTGTCCAAATTTGGCCATTTTTGCCAAATTTTTGGATGTCCAAAAATGACTAAATTTACGCTAGTTTCTGCTCATATTAATACCTAAGGCATTATTTAGGCTATATTTTCATATTTTAAGCTTATTTTGACAAGTTAAAAATGGTCGAAAATCGTCAAAAAGTTAAGGTTAACCCCTTTACTTTTTGTCCAAATTTGGCCATTTTTGCCAAATTTTTGGATGTCCAAAAATGACTAAATTTACGCTAGTTTCTGCTCATATTAATATCTAAGGCATTATTTAGGCTATATTTTCATATTTTAAGCTTATTTTGACAAGTTAAAAATGGTCGAAAATCGTCAAAAAGTTAAGGTTAACCCCTTTACTTTTTCCAAATTTGGCCATTTTTGCCAAATTTTTGGATGTCCAAAAAATGACTAAATTTACGCTAGTTTCTGCTCATATTAATATCTAAGGCATTATTTAGGCTATATTTTCATATTTTAAGCTTATTTTGACAAGTTAAAAATGGTCGAAAATCGTCAAAAAGTTAAGGTTAACCCCTTTACTTTTTGTCCAAATTTGGCAATTTTTGCCAAATTTTTGGATGTCCAAAAATGACTAAATTTACGCTAGTTTCTGCTCATATTAATATCTAAGGCATTATTTAGGCTATATTTTCATATTTTAAGCTTATTTTGACAAGTTAAAAATGGTCGAAAATCGTCAAAAAGTTAAGGTTAACCCCTTTACTTTTTGTCCAAATTTGGCCATTTTTGCCAAATTTTTGGATGTCAAAAAATGACTAAATTTACGCTAGTTTCTGCTCATATTAATACCTAAGGCATTATTTAGGCTATATTTTCATATTTTAAGCTTATTTTGACAAGTTAAAAATGGTCGAAAATCGTCAAAAAGTTAAGGTTAACCCCTTTACTTTTTGTCCAAATTTGGCCATTTTTGCCAAATTTTTGGATGTCAAAAAATGACTAAATTTACGCTAGTTTCTGCTCATATTAATATCTAAGGCATTATTTAGGCTATATTTTCATATTTTAAGCTTATTTTGACAAGTTAAAAATGGTCGAAAATCGTCAAAAAGTTAAGGTTAACCCCTTTACTTTTTGTCCAAATTTGGCCATTTTTGCCAAATTTTTGGATGTCAAAAAATGACTAAATTTACGCTAGTTTCTGCTCATATTAATATCTAAGGCATTATTTAGGCTATATTTTCATATTTTAAGCTTATTTTGACAAGTTAAAAATGGTCGAAAATCGTCAAAAAGTTAAGGTTAACCCCTTTACTTTTTCCAAATTTGGCCATTTTTGCCAAATTTTTGGATGTCCAAAAAATGACTAAATTTACGCTAGTTTCTGCTCATATTAATACCTAAGGCATTATTTAGGCTATATTTTCATATTTTAAGCTTATTTTGACAAGTTAAAAATGGTCGAAAATCGTCAAAAAGTTAAGGTTAACCCCTTTACTTTTTGTCCAAATTTGGCCATTTTTGCCAAATTTTTGGATGTCCAAAAATGACTAAATTTACGCTAGTTTCTGCTCATATTAATATCTAAGGCATTATTTAGGCTATATTTTCATATTTTAAGCTTATTTTGACAAGTTAAAAATGGTCGAAAATCGTCAAAAAGTTAAGGTTAACCCCTTTACTTTTTGTCCAAATTTGGCCATTTTTGCCAAATTTTTGGATGTCCAAAAAATGACTAAATTTACGCTAGTTTCTGCTCATATTAATACCTAAGGCATTATTTAGGCTATATTTTCATATTTTAAGCTTATTTTGACAAGTTAAAAATGGTCGAAAATCGTCAAAAAGTTAAGGTTAACCCCTTTACTTTTTGTCCAAATTTGGCCATTTTTGCCAAATTTTTGGATGTCCAAAAAATGACTAAATTTACGCTAGTTTCTGCTCATATTAATATCTAAGGCATTATTTAGGCTATATTTTCATATTTTAAGCTTATTTTGTTAGTTAAAAATGGTCGAAAATCGTCAAAAAGTTAAGGTTAACCCCTTTACTTTTTGTCCAAATTTGGCCATTTTTGCCAAATTTTTCGATGTCCAAAAATGACTAAATTTACGTTAAGGCATTATTTAGGCTATATTTTCATATTTTAAGCTTATTTTGACAAGTTAAAAATGGTCGAAAATCGTCAAAAAGTTAAGGTTAACCACTTTACTTTTTGTCCAAATTTGGCCATTTTTGCCAAATTTTTGGATGTGAAAAAATGACTAAATTTACGCTAGTTTCTGCTGAGATTAATACCTAAGGCATTATTTAGGCTATATTTTCATATTTTAAGGTTATTTTGACAAGTTAAAAATGGTCGAAAATCGTCAAAAAGTTAAGGTTAACCCCTTTACTTTTTGTCCAAATTTGGCCATTTTTGCCAAATTTTTGGATGTCAAAAAATGACTAAATTTACGCTAGTTTCTGCTCATATTAATACCTAAGGCATTATTTAGGCTATATTTTCATATTTTAAGCTTATTTTGACAAGTTAAAAATGGTCGAAAATCGTCAAAAAGTTAAGGTTAACCCCTTTACTTTTTGTCCAAATTTGGCCATTTTTGCCAAATTTTTTGATGTCCAAAAATGACTAAATTTACGCTAGTTTCTGCTCAGATTAATACCTAAGGCATTATTTAGGCTATATTTTCATATTTTAAGCTTATTTTGACAAGTTAAAAATGGTCGAAAATCGTCAAAAAGTTAAGGTTAACCCCTTTACTTTTTGTCCAAATTTGGCCATTTTTGCCAAATTTTTGGATGTCCAAAAATGACTAAATTTACGCTAGTTTCTGCTCATATTAATATCTAAGGCATTATTTAGGCTATATTTTCATATTTTAAGCTTATTTTGACAAGTTAAAAATGGTCGAAAATCGTCAAAAAGTTAAGGTTAACCCCTTTACTTTTTGTCCAAATTTGGCCATTTTTGCCAAATTTTTGGATGTCAAAAAATGACTAAATTTACGATAGTTTCTGCTCATATTAATATCTAAGGCATTATTTAGGCTATATTTTCATTTTTTAAGCTTATTTTGACAAGTTAAAAATGGTCGAAAATCGTCAAAAAGTTAAGGTTAACCCCTTTACTTTTTGTCCAAATTTGGCCATTTTTGCCAAATTTTTGGATGTCAAAAAATGACTAAATTTACGCTAGTTTCTGCTCATATTAATATCTAAGGCATTATTTAGGCTATATTTTCATATTTTAAGCTTATTTTGACAAGTTAAAAATGGTCGAAAATCGTCAAAAAGTTAAGGTTAACCCCTTTACTTTTTGTCCAAATTTGGCCATTTTTGCCAAATTTTTGGATGTCAAAAAATGACTAAATTTACGCTAGTTTCTGCTCATATTAATATCTAAGGCATTATTTAGGCTATATTTTCATATTTTAAGCTTATTTTGACAAGTTAAAAATGGTCGAAAATCGTCAAAAAGTTAAGGTTAACCCCTTTACTTTTTGTCCAAATTTGGCCATTTTTGCCAAATTTTTGGATGTCCAAAAAATGACTAAATTTACGCTAGTTTCTGCTCATATTAATATCTAAGGCATTATTTAGGCTATATTTTCATATTTTAAGCTTATTTTGACAAGTTAAAAATGGTCGAAAATCGTCAAAAAGTTAAGGTTAACCCCTTTACTTTTTGTCCAAATTTGGCCATTTTTGCCAAATTTTTGGATGTCAAAAAAATCACTAAATTTACGCTAGTTTCTGCTCATATTAATATCTAAGGCATTATTTAGGCTATATTTTCATATTTTAAGCTTATTTTGACAAGTTAAAAATGGTCGAAAATCGTCAAAAAGTTAAGGTTAACCCCTTTACTTTTTGTCCAAATTTGGCCATTTTTGCCAAATTTTTGGATGTCAAAAAATGACTAAATTTACGCTAGTTTCTGCTCATATTAATATCTAAGGCATTATTTAGGCTATATTTTCATATTTTAAGCTTATTTTGACTAGTTAAAAATGGTCGAAAATCGTCAAAAAGTTAAGGTTAACCCCTTTACTTTTTGTCCAAATTTGGCCATTTTTGCCAAATTTTAGGATGTAAAAAAATGACTAAATTTACGCTAGTTTCTGCTCATATTAATATCTAAGGCATTATTTAGGCTATATTTTCATATTTTAAGCTTATTTTGACTAGTTAAAAATGGTCCAAAATCGTCAAAAAGTTAAGGTTAACCCCTTTACTTTTTGTCCACATTTGGCCATTTTTTTTACGCTAGTTTCTGCTCATATTAATATCTAAGGCATTATTTAGGCTATATTTTCATATTTTAAGCTTATTTTGACTAGTTAAAAATGGTCCAAAATCGTCAAAAAGTTAAGGTTAACCCCTTTACTTTTTGTCCAAATTTGGCCATTTTTGCCAAATTTTTGGATGTCAAAAAATGACTAAATTTACGCTAGTTTCTGCTCATATTAATATCTAAGGCATTATTTAGGCTATATTTTCATATTTTAAGCTTATTTTGACAAGTTAAAAATGGTCGAAAATCGTCAAAAAGTTAAGGTTAACCCCTTTACTTTTTGTCCAAATTTGGCCATTTTTGCCAAATTTTTGGATGTCAAAAAATGACTAAATTTACGCTAGTTTCTGCTCATATTAATATCTAAGGCATTATTTAGGCTATATTTTCATATTTTAAGCTTATTTTGACAAGTTAAAAATGGTCGAAAATCGTCAAAAAGTTAAGGTTAACCCCTTTACTTTTTGTCCAAATTTGGCCATTTTTGCCAAATTTTTGGATGTCAAAAAATGACTAAATTTACGCTAGTTTCTGCTCATATTAATACCTAAGGCATTATTTAGGCTATATTTTCATATTTTAAGCTTATTTTGACAAGTTAAAAATGGTCGAAAATCGTCAAAAAGTTAAGGTTAACCCCTTTACTTTTTGTCCAAATTTGGCCATTTTTGCCAAATTTTTGGATGTCCAAAAAATGACTAAATTTACGCTAGTTTCTGCTCATATTAATATCTAAGGCATTATTTAGGCTATATTTTCATATTTTAAGCTTATTTTGACAAGTTAAAAATGGTCGAAAATCGTCAAAAAGTTAAGGTTAACCCCTTTACTTTTTGTCCAAATTTGGCCATTTTTGCCAAATTTTTGGATGTCAAAAAATGACTAAATTTACGCTAGTTTCTGCTCATATTAATATCTAAGGCATTATTTAGGCTATATTTTCATATTTTAAGCTTATTTTGACTAGTTAAAAATGGTCGAAAATCGTCAAAAAGTTAAGGTTAACCCCTTTACTTTTTGTCCAAATTTGGCCATTTTTGCCAAATTTTTGGATGTCCAAAAATGACTAAATTTACGCTAGTTTCTGCTCATATTAATATCTAAGGCATTATTTAGGCTATATTTTCATATTTTAAGCTTATTTTGAAAGTTAAAAATGGTCGAAAATCGTCAAAAAGTTAAGGTTAACCCCTTTACTTTTTGTCCAAATTTGGCCATTTTTGCCAAATTTTTGGATGTCAAAAAATGACTAAATTTACGCTAGTTTCTGCTCATATTAATATCTAAGGCATTATTTAGGCTATATTTTCATATTTTAAGCTTATTTTGACAAGTTAAAAATGGTCGAAAATCGTCAAAAAGTTAAGGTTAACCCCTTTACTTTTTGTCCAAATTTGGCCATTTTTGCCAAATTTTTGGATGTCAAAAAATGACTAAATTTACGCTAGTTTCTGCTCATATTAATATCTAAGGCATTATTTAGGCTATATTTTCATATTTTAAGCTTATTTTGACAAGTTAAAAATGGTCGAAAATCGTCAAAAAGTTAAGGTTAACCCCTTTACTTTTTGTCCAAATTTGGCCATTTTTGCCAAATTTTTGGATGTCAAAAATGACTAAATTTACGCTAGTTTCTGCTCATATTAATATCTAAGGCATTATTTAGGCTATATTTTCATATTTTAAGCTTATTTTGACAAGTTAAAAATGGTCGAAAATCGTCAAAAAGTTAAGGTTAACCCCTTTACTTTTTGTCCAAATTTGGCCATTTTTGCCAAATTTTTGGATGTCAAAAAATGACTAAATTTACGCTAGTTTCTGCTCATATTAATATCTAAGGCATTATTTAGGCTATATTTTCATATTTTAAGCTTATTTTGACTAGTTAAAAATGGTCCAAAATCGTCAAAAAGTTAAGGTTAACCCCTTTACTTTTTGTCCAAATTTGGCCATTTTTGCCAAATTTTTGGATGTCAAAAAATGATTAAATTTACGCTAGTTTCTGCTCATATTATCCTAAGGCATTATTTAGGCTATATTTTCATATTTTAAGCTTATTTTGACAAGTTAAAAATGGTCGAAAATCGTCAAAAAGTTAAGGTTAACCCCTTTACTTTTTGTCCAAATTTGGCCATTTTTGCCAAATTTTTGGATGTCCAAAAATGACTAAATTTACGCTAGTTTCTGCTCATATTAATATCTAAGGCATTATTTAGGCTATATTTTCATATTTTAAGCTTATTTTGACAAGTTAAAAATGGTCGAAAATCGTCAAAAAGTTAAGGTTAACCCCTTTACTTTTTGTCCAAATTTGGCCATTTTTGCCAAATTTTTGGATGTCCAAAAAATGACTAAATTTACGCTAGTTTCTGCTCATATTAATATCCTAAGGCATTATTTAGGCTATATTTTCATATTTTAAGCTTATTTTGACTAGTTAAAAATGGTCGAAAATCGTCAAAAAGTTAAGGTTAACCCCTTTACTTTTTGTCCAAATTTGGCCATTTTTGCCAAATTTTTGGATGTCAAAAAATGACTAAATTTACGCTAGTTTCTGCTCATATTAATATCCTAAGGCATTATTTAGGCTATATTTTCATATTTTAAGCTTATTTTGACAAGTTAAAAATGGTCGAAAATCGTCAAAAAGTTAAGGTTAACCCCTTTACTTTTTGTCCAAATTTGGCCATTTTTGCCAAATTTTTGGATGTCCAAAAAATGACTAAATTTACGCTAGTTTCTGCTCATATTAATATCTAAGGCATTATTTAGGCTATATTTTCATATTTTAAGCTTATTTTGACAAGTTAAAAATGGTCGAAAATCGTCAAAAAGTTAAGGTTAACCCCTTTACTTTTTGTCCAAATTTGGCCATTTTTGCCAAATTTTTGGATGCCAAAAAATGACTAAATTTACGCTAGTTTCTGCTCATATTAATATCTAAGGCATTATTTAGGCTATATTTTCATATTTTAAGCTTATTTTGACAAGTTAAAAATGGTCGAAAATCGTCAAAAAGTTAAGGTTAACCCCTTTACTTTTTGTCCAAATTTGGCCATTTTTGCCAAATTTTTGGATGTCAAAAAATGACTAAATTTACGCTAGTTTCTGCTCATATTAATATCTAAGGCATTATTTAGGCTATATTTTCATATTTTAAGCTTATTTTGACAAGTTAAAAATGGTCGAAAATCGTCAAAAAGTTAAGGTTAACCCCTTTACTTTTTGTCCAAATTTGGCCATTTTTGCCAAATTTTTGGATGTCCAAAAATGACTAAATTTACGCTAGTTTCTGCTCATATTAATATCTAAGGCATTATTTAGGCTATATTTTCATATTTTAAGCTTATTTTGACAAGTTAAAAATGGTCGAAAATCGTCAAAAAGTTAAGGTTAACCCCTTTACTTTTTGTCCAAATTTGGCCATTTTTGCCAAATTTTTGGATGTCAAAAAATGACTAAATTTACGCTAGTTTCTGCTCATATTAATATCTAAGGCATTATTTAGGCTATATTTTCATATTTTAAGCTTATTTTGACAAGTTAAAAATGGTCGAAAATCGTCAAAAAGTTAAGGTTAACCCCTTTACTTTTTGTCCAAATTTGGCCATTTTTGCCAAATTTTTGGATGTCAAAAAATGACTAAATTTACGCTAGTTTCTGCTCATATTAATATCTAAGGCATTATTTAGGCTATATTTTCATATTTTAAGCTTATTTTGACAAGTTAAAAATGGTCGAAAATCGTCAAAAAGTTAAGGTTAACCCCTTTACTTTTTGTCCAAATTTGGCCATTTTTGCCAAATTTTTGGATGTCAAAAATGACTAATTTTACGCTAGTTTCTGCTCATATTAACATCTAAGGCATTATTTAGGCTATATTTTCATATTTTAAGCTTATTTTGACAAGTTAAAAATGGTCAAAAATCGTCAAAAAGTTAAGGTTAACACCCCTTTACTTTTTGTCCAAATTTGGCCATTTTTTCCAAATTTTTGGATGTCCAAAAATGACTAAATTTACGCTAGTTTCTGCTCATATTAATATCCTAAGGCATTATTTAGGCTATATTTTCATATTTTAAGCTTATTTTGACAAGTTAAAAATGGTCGAAAATCGTCAAAAAGTTAAGGTTAACCCCTTTACTTTTTGTCCAAATTTGGCCATTTTTGCCAAATTTTTGGATGTCAAAAAATGACTAAATTTACGCTAGTTTCTGCTCATATTAATATCTAAGGCATTATTTAGGCTATATTTTCATATTTTAAGCTTATTTTGACAAGTTAAAAATGGTCGAAAATCGTCAAAAAGTTAAGGTTAACCCCTTTACTTTTTGTCCAAATTTGGCCATTTTTGCCAAATTTTTGGATGTCAAAAAATGACTAAATTTACGCTAGTTTCTGCTCATATTAATATCCTAAGGCATTATTTAGGCTATATTTTCATATTTTAAGCTTATTTTGACAAGTTAAAAATGGTCGAAAATCGTCAAAAAGTTAAGGTTAACCCCTTTACTTTTTGTCCAAATTTGGCCATTTTTGCCAAATTTTTGGATGTCCAAAAATGACTAAATTTACGCTAGTTTCTGCTCATATTAATATCTAAGGCATTATTTAGGCTATATTTTCATATTTTAAGCTTATTTTGACAAGTTAAAAATGGTCGAAAATCGTCAAAAAGTTAAGGTTAACCCCTTTACTTTTTGTCCAAATTTGGCCATTTTTGCCAAATTTTTGGATGTCAAAAAATGACTAAATTTACGCTAGTTTCTGCTCATATTAATATCTAAGGCATTATTTAGGCTATATTTTCATATTTTAAGCTTATTTTGACAAGTTAAAAATGGTCGAAAATCGTCAAAAAGTTAAGGTTAACCCCTTTACTTTTTGTCCAAATTTGGCCATTTTTGCCAAATTTTTGGATGTCCAAAAATGACTAAATTTACGCTAGTTTCTGCTCATATTAATATCTAAGGCATTATTTAGGCTATATTTTCATATTTTAAGCTTATTTTGACAAGTTAAAAATGGTCGAAAATCGTCAAAAAGTTAAGGTTAACCCCTTTACTTTTTGTCCAAATTTGGCCATTTTTGCCAAATTTTTGGATGTCAAAAAATGACTAAATTTACGCTAGTTTCTGCTCATATTAATATCCTAAGGCATTATTTAGGCTATATTTTCATATTTTAAGCTTATTTTGACAAGTTAAAAATGGTCGAAAATCGTCAAAAAGTTAAGGTTAACCCCTTTACTTTTTGTCCAAATTTGGCCATTTTTGCCAAATTTTTGGATGTCAAAAAATGACTAAATTTACGCTAGTTTCTGCTCATATTAATATCTAAGGCATTATTTAGGCTATATTTTCATATTTTAAGCTTATTTTGACAAGTTAAAAATGGTCCAAAATCGTCAAAAAGTTAAGGTTAACCCCTTTACTTTTTGTCCAAATTTGGCCATTTTTGCCAAATTTTTGGATGTCAAAAATGATTAAATTTACGCTAGTTTCTGCTCATATTAATATCTAAGGCATTATTTAGGCTATATTTTCATATTTTAAGCTTATTTTGACAAGTTAAAAATGGTCCAAAATCGTCAAAAAGTTAAGGTTAACCCCTTTACTTTTTGTCCAAATTTGGCCATTTTTGCCAAATTTTTGGATGTCAAAAAAATGACTAAATTTACGCTAGTTTCTGCTCATATTAATATCTAAGGCATTATTTAGGCTATATTTTCATATTTTAAGCTTATTTTGACAAGTTAAAAATGGTCGAAAATCGTCAAAAAGTTAAGGTTAACCCCTTTACTTTTTGTCCAAATTTGGCCATTTTTGCCAAATTTTTGGATGTCAAAAAATGACTAAATTTACGCTAGTTTCTGCTCATATTAATATCTAAGGCATTATTTAGGCTATATTTTCATATTTTAAGCTTATTTTGACTAGTTAAAAATGGTCCAAAATCGTCAAAAAGTTAAGGTTAACCCCTTTACTTTTTGTCCAAATTTGGCCATTTTTGCCAAATTTTTGGATGTCAAAAAATGACTAAATTTACGCTAGTTTCTGCTCATATTAATATCTAAGGCATTATTTAGGCTATATTTTCATATTTTAAGCTTATTTTGACAAGTTAAAAATGGTCCAAAATCGTCAAAAAGTTAAGGTTAACCCCTTTACTTTTTGTCCAAATTTGGCCATTTTTGCCAAATTTTTGGATGTCAAAAAATGACTAAATTTACGCTAGTTTCTGCTCATATTAATATCTAAGGCATTATTTAGGCTATATTTTCATATTTTAAGCTTATTTTGACAAGTTAAAAATGGTCGAAAATCGTCAAAAAGTTAAGGTTAACCCCTTTACTTTTTGTCCAAATTTGGCCATTTTTGCCAAATTTTTGGATGTCAAAAAATGACTAAATTTACGCTAGTTTCTGCTCATATTAATATCTAAGGCATTATTTAGGCTACATTTTCGTATTTTAAGCTTATTTTTTTATTTTAAAAATGGTCGAAAATCGTCAAAAAGTTAAGGTTAACCCCTTTACTTTTTGTCCAAATTTGGCCATTTTTGCCAAATTTTTGGATGTCAAAAAATGACTAAATTTACGCTAGTTTCTGCTCATATTAATATCTAAGGCATTATTTAGGCTATATTTTCATATTTTAAGCTTATTTTGACAAGTTAAAAATGGTCGAAAATCGTCAAAAAGTTAAGGTTAACCCCTTTACTTTTTGTCCAAATTTGGCCATTTTTGCCAAATTTTTGGATGTCAAAAATGACTAAATTTACGCTAGTTTCTGCTCATATTAATATCTAAGGCATTATTTAGGCTATATTTTCATATTTTAAGCTTATTTTGACTAGTTAAAAATGGTCCAAAATCGTCAAAAAGTTAAGGTTAACCCCTTTACTTTTTGTCCAAATTTGGCCATTTTTGCCAAATTTTTGGATGTCAAAAATGACTAAATTTACGCTAGTTTCTGCTCATATTAATATCTAAGGCATTATTTAGGCTATATTTTCGTATTTTAAGCTTATTTTGACAAGTTAAAAATGGTCGAAAATCGTCAAAAAGTTAAGGTTAACCCCTTTACTTTTTGTCCAAATTTGGCCATTTTTGCCAAATTTTTGGATGTCAAAAAATGACTAAATTTACGCTAGTTTCTGCTCATATTAATATCTAAGGCATTATTTAGGCTATATTTTCATATTTTAAGCTTATTTTGACAAGTTAAAAATGGTCGAAAATCGTCAAAAAGTTAAGGTTAACCCCTTTACTTTTTGTCCAAATTTGGCCATTTTTGCCAAATTTTTGGATGTCAAAAAATGACTAAATTTACGCTAGTTTCTGCTCATATTAATATCTAAGGCATTATTTAGGCTATATTTTCATATTTTAAGCTTATTTTGACAAGTTAAAAATGGTCGAAAATCGTCAAAAAGTTAAGGTTAACCCCTTTACTTTTTGTCCAAATTTGGCCATTTTTGCCAAATTTTTGGATGTCAAAAAATGACTAAATTTACGCTAGTTTCTGCTCATATTAATATCTAAGGCATTATTTAGGCTATATTTTCATATTTTAAGCTTATTTTGACAAGTTAAAAATGGTCGAAAATCGTCAAAAAGTTAAGGTTAACCCCTTTACTTTTTGTCCAAATTTGGCCATTTTTGCCAAATTTTTGGATGTCAAAAAATGACTAAATTTACGCTAGTTTCTGCTCATATTAATATCTAAGGCATTATTTAGGCTATATTTTCATATTTTAAGCTTATTTTGACAAGTTAAAAATGGTCGAAAATCGTCAAAAAGTTAAGGTTAACCCCTTTACTTTTTGTCCAAATTTGGCCATTTTTGCCAAATTTTTGGATGTCAAAAAATGACTAAATTTACGCTAGTTTCTGCTCATATTAATATCTAAGGCATTATTTAGGCTATATTTTCATATTTTAAGCTTATTTTGACAGTTAAAAATGGTCGAAAATCGTCAAAAAGTTAAGGTTAACCCCTTTACTTTTTGTCCAAATTTGGCCATTTTTGCCAAATTTTTGGATGTCAAAAAATGACTAAATTTACGCTAGTTTCTGCTCATATTAATATCTAAGGCATTATTTAGGCTATATTTTCATATTTTAAGCTTATTTTGACAAGTTAAAAATGGTCGAAAATCGTCAAAAAGTTAAGGTTAACCCCTTTACTTTTTGTCCAAATTTGGCCATTTTTGCCAAATTTTTGGATGTCCAAAAAATGACTAAATTTACGCTAGTTTCTGCTCATATTAATACCTAAGGCATTATTTAGGCTATATTTTCATATTTTAAGCTTATTTTGACAAGTTAAAAATGGTCGAAAATCGTCAAAAAGTTAAGGTTAACCCCTTTACTTTTTGTCCAAATTTGGCCATTTTTGCCAAATTTTTGGATGTCAAAAAATGACTAAATTTACGCTAGTTTCTGCTCATATTAATATCTAAGGCATTATTTAGGCTATATTTTCATATTTTAAGCTTATTTTGACAGTTAAAAATGGTCGAAAATCGTCAAAAAGTTAAGGTTAACCCCTTTACTTTTTGTCCAAATTTGGCCATTTTTGCCAAATTTTTGGATGTCAAAAAATGACTAAATTTACGCTAGTTTCTGCTCATATTAATATCTAAGGCATTATTTATATTATAAGCTTATTTTGGATAGGTAATAAATGGTCCAAAATCGTCAAACGTTAGGTTAAACCCCTAACTTTTTGTCCAAATTTGGCATTTTTGCAAATTTTTGGATGTAAAAAATGACAAATTTACGCTAGTTTCTGCTATATTAATATCTAAGGCATTATTTGGCTATATTTTCGTATTTTAAGCTTATTTTGATTAGTTAAAATGGTCCAAAATCGTCAAAAAGTTAAGGTTAACCCCTTTACTTTTTGTCCAAATTTGGCCATTTTTGCCAAATTTTTGGATGTCAAAAAATGACTAAATTTACGCTAGTTTCTGCTCATATTAATATCTAAGGCATTATTTAGGCTATATTTTCATATTTTAAGCTTATTTTGACAAGTTAAAAATGGTCCAAACTCGTCAAAAAGTTAAGGTTAACCCCTTTACTTTTTGTCCAAATTTGGCCATTTTTGCCAAATTTTTGGATGTCAAAAAATGACTAAATTTACGCTAGTTTCTGCTCATATTAATATCTAAGGCATTATTTAGGCTATATTTTCATATTTTAAGCTTATTTTGACTAGTTAAAAATGGTCCAAAAAATCGTCAAAAAGTTAAGGTTAACCCCTTTACTTTTTGTCCAAATTTGGCCATTTTTGCCAAATTTTTGGATGTCAAAAAATGACTAAATTTACGCTAGTTTCTGCTCATATTAATATCTAAGGCATTATTTAGGCTATATTTTCATATTTTAAGCTTATTTTGACAAGTTAAAAATGGTCGAAAATCGTCAAAAAGTTAAGGTTAACCCCTTTACTTTTTGTCCAAATTTGGCCATTTTTGCCAAATTTTTGGATGTCAAAAAATGACTAAATTTACGCTAGTTTCTGCTCATATTAATATCTAAGGCATTATTTAGGCTATTATTTTCGTATTTTAAAGCTTATTTTGCTTATGTTTTAAAAATGGTCGAAAATCGTCAAAAAGTTAAGGTTAACGCCCTTTACTTTTTGTCCAAATGTTGGTCATATTTTGCCTAAATTTTTGGATGTCAACAAAATGACATAAATTTACGCTAGTTTACTGGCTCATATTAATTATCTAAAGAAAAGGCATGTATTTTAGGCTAGATTTTCATATTTTAAGCTTTATT
Source organism: Chrysogorgia sp. JL179-B06 (assembly GCA_035772405.1). NCBI lineage: Eukaryota > Metazoa > Cnidaria > Anthozoa > Scleralcyonacea > Chrysogorgiidae > Chrysogorgia > Chrysogorgia sp. JL179-B06. Next base: position 25,988 of record JAYKKM010000232.1, read on the forward strand.
TTGACTAGTTAAAAAAATGGTTCCAAAATCGTCAAAAAGTTAAGGTTAACCCCTTTACTTTTTGTCCAAAATTTGGCCATTTTTGCCAAATTTTTGGATGTCAAAAATGATTTAATTTACGCTAGTTTTTCTGCTCATATTAATATCTAAGGCATTATTTAGGCTTTATTTTCATATTTTAAAGCTTATTTTGACTAGTTAAAATGGTCCAAAATCGTCAAAAAAGTTAAGGTTAACCCCTTTACTTTTTGTCGGAAATTTGGCCATTTTTTGCCAAATTTTTGGATGTCAAAAAATGACTAAATTTACGCTAGTTTCTGCTCATATTAATATCTAAGGCATTATTCTAGGCTATATGTTTCGTATTTTAAACGCTTATTTTGAGCATGTTAAAATAAAATTATAAAATGGTCGAAAATCGTCAAACAAGTTAAGGTTAACCCCTTTACTTGTTTGTCCAAATTTGGACCATTTTTTTTGCCAAATTTTTGTGATGTCAAAAAATGACTAAATTTACGCTAGTTTCTGCTCATATTAATATCTAAGGCATTATTTAGGCTATATTTTCCGTATTTTAAGCTTATTTTGATCCATGTTAAAAATGGTCCAAAAATCGTCAAAAAGTTAAGGTTTAACCCCTTTTGATCTTTACTTTTTTGTCCATAAATTTGGCCATTTTTGGGCCAAATTTTTTGATGTCCAAAAAAATGACTAAATTTACAGCTAGTTTCTGCTCATATTAATATCTAAGGCAGTTATTTAGGCTAATATTTTTCATATTTTAAGCTTAATTTTGATTAGTTTAAAAAATGGTCCCAAAATCGTCACAAAAAGTTAAGGTTAACCCCTTTACTTTTTGTCCAAATTTGGCCATTTTTGTCCAAATTTTTGGATGTCAAAAAATGATTAAATTTACGCATTGTTTCTTTGCTCATATTAAGATCTAAGGCATTATTTAGGCTCTATATTTTCATATTTTTAAGCTTATTTTGACTAGTTTAAAAATGGTCACCAAATCGTGCAAAAAGTTATAGGTTTAACCCCTTTAAACTTTTTTGTACCACAATTTGGCCATTTTTGCCAAATTTTTTGTATGTACAAAAATGGACTAAATTTACGCTAGTTTCTGCTCATATTAATATCTAAGGCATTATTTAGGCTATATTTTTCATATTTTAAAGCTATTTTGGAACTAGTTCAAAAAATGGTCCAAAATCGTCAAAAAGTTAAGGTTCACCCCTTTACTTTTTGTCGCAATTTGGCCATTTTTGCCAGTTTATTTGGATGTCAAAAATGTACTAATGTATTTACGCTAGTTTCTGCTCATATTAATATCTAAGGGCATTATATAGGCTATATTTTTCGTATTTTAAGCTTATTTTGACATGTTGATAATGGTCGAAAATCGTCACAAACGTTAAGGTTAACCCCTTTACCTTTTGTCCAAATTTGGCCATTTTTGCCAAATTTTTGGATGTCAAAAAATGACTAAATTTAACGCTAGGTTTTCTGCTCATATTAATATCTAAGGCAATTATTTAGGCTATATTTTCATATTTTAAGCTTATTTGACAAGTTAAAAAAAGGTCGGAAAAATCGTCCAAAAAGTTAAGGTTAACCCCTTTACTTTTTGTCCAAATTTGGCCATTTTTGCCAAATTTTTGGATGTCAAAAAATGACTAAATTTACGCTAGTTTTCTGCTCATATTAATATCTAAGAGGCATTATTTAGGCTATATTCTTCATATTTTATTTAAGCTTATTTGACAAGTTAAAAAAGGTCGAAAAATCGTCAAAGTTAATGTTTCAACCCCTTTACTTTTTGTCCAAATTTGGCCATTTTTTGGCCAAATATTTTTGGATGTCAAAAAATGACTAAATTTACGCTAGTTTCTGCTCATTATTAATATTCCCCCCCCCTAAGGCATTATTTAGGCTAATATTTTCATATTTTAAGCTTATTTTGACAAGTTAAAAATGGTCCAAAATCGTCCAAAAAGTGTAAGGTTAACCCCTTTACTTGTTGTCCCAATTTGGCCATTTTTGCCAAATTTTTGGATGTCAAAAAATGGACTACATCTTACGCTAGTATTCTGCTCATATTAATAATCTAAGGCATTATTTTAGGCTATAATTTTCATATTTTAAGCTTATTTTGACTAGTTAAAAATGGTCCAAAATTGGTCAAAAAGTTAAGGTTAACTCCTTTACTTTTTGTCCAAAAATTTGGCCATTTTTGCCAAATTTTTGGATGTCAAAAAAATGACTAAATTTACGCTAGTTTCTGCTCATATTAATATCTAAGGCATTATTTAGGCTATATTTTCATTATTTTAAGCTTATTTTGACAAGTTAAAAATGGTTCGAAAATCGTCAAAAAGTTAAGGTTAACCCCTTTACTTTTTTGTGTGTCCAAATTTGGCCATATTTTGCCAAATTTTTTGGATGTCAAAAAATGCTCACTAAATTTTACGCTTAGTACTTTCTGGTCATATTAATTATCTAAGGCCATTATTTAGGCTATATTTTATATATTTTAACGGCTTTATTTTGAACATGTTTAAAAATGGTCAACTGGAAACATCGTCAAAAAGTTAAGGTTAACCCCTTTATTTTTTGTCCAAATTTGGCAAAAATGGCTTACTTTTTGTCAAAAATCCCATACAAATTAACCCTATAATCTCGTACCCAGACCCAGCATCCGCGCCGGCCGGTCCGGATTACGTTTTCTGTCATGCGCAATGCTGGTCGCGTGTCGAGTCAAAGATGGCGGCATTCGAGCTCTCTGTGTTTATTCTAGCCGTACTTATTAGCATAGTTTTAATATTTTTTGTCATATGGAACGTAAGTGACAGAGGATACTTGAAAAATACAAGATATTAAGTGTTCACTCAACTTATAACTCGTTTATTTTGTCCCACAGATCATTGCCTTTGACGATTTAAAAACCGACTACAAAAACCCAGTGGACCTCTGTAATAATTTAAATCCAGTAAGAACATATAGATTTTAAAGTTGATGTGGTATTTTTGTAGTGTGATGTTACGGCTGTCTTGTTGTATTCACAAGTAAGAAAAAGTACAAGAAACAGGTCGTGTTCAGGTATTATCTGTCAAAATTTGCACCTCAGCATTTCAGCAATTATAAAAATTAAAATAGCCATGTTTGATATTTTTTTCAACATGATATTTGGTATACGTTCATTTAGTTTCATACATAAAGTTTACGCTGTGACTATATGACCAGCAGCCTGTCACGGTTTATGACAAACTAAATTACCGGCAGTCAGTAATCGTATAAACAATAATTCTAAAATAAACCCTAATCATAACCCAAACCCTAACCGTTAAAAATCAAGACAAAAAATGAAAAAAAAAATGAAAAGAAAATTCACAAAAGTATGTCCGTTGTGGGATTTGAACTCTCCAGATTCAGCATCGCAACCCTGGAAACTCCCGTTCACATACTGTAGTCACTTTGTAAAGTTTAACGCTAATTTTATAATAATATGTTAACCGAACTTTGAAATAACAAAATGTTTAAATCTTCCAGAAAATTGATGTGTCTTTTGTAATTGTGCTGTGTGCAATTATCTGTGATTGTATACAAACTATTTTATACCATTTTTATTCTGTAGATGGTTCTACCAGGAATATGGCTTACATTTATTTATATTCCTCTGTTTTACTGTGGGACTATTTTGGACTGCTATCATATGGAATATACCTCTACTAGCTTATCATGTTCACAGGTAATTGATGATAATGCAAAGGGCCCAGTTGTGTGAAGCTGGAATAAATCACTATCCAGACTAAGGGCATGGATAGCTTATCTGGTCATCTGGTAGATAAGTCCTATGTATCCAGTCAATTCATATTGTATTCTTTAAAGACCCTATCTCACGTTTGGGGATTTTACATATTCGTAATATTTGGGTCTTCCTGAGCAAAATCGTAATATATCTTGTCAGCTGAAAATTTCATCTTCATGGACTTTTTTGCTGTTAAAGTTATCAGATGTGATGTCACAAGAGGCATTTTTGTGGCAAGTAACAAAAGAAAACTGGTTTGGAATGCCTCTTGTGACATCACATCCAGTAATTTTAACAGTGGAAAACTCCATGAACATGAAATTTTGGGCTGACAATGTATATTATGATTTTGCTCAGGAAGACCCAAATATAAGAATTTGTAAAATCCCCTATAAATCTATAAATAGCAGGTGAATATATTGTTGAAAATATGGAATAGGATATGCAAATTGAATGCTCTGATAGATTGGTGTGCTGCTGAAATAGTGTGTAAGAAGTGTAATGTTTTGAGCGAAGGCACTTCATCACTCTCTGATGAACGACCTTCATTGAATTGAAACATGTTTATACATGTTTATACACGTCAAAGGCCGGCCTCGTCGAAGGCACTTTGTCACTCTCTGATGAAGAGCCTTCGCTCAAAACGTTAAACTTCCTACACACTATTTTGGCAGTGCAGCAACCTTTCAGAGTATTCGATTAGAAAATCTATTCACTGGATAGGATTTATCCACTGGCTTGCTATCCAGGCTTTGAACAACAACTCCAGGAGCACAAAGCCTGGATAAGCCTGGAAGTAAGTAGTCTTATCCAACAGATAAGTTTGCTATGAAGACAATAGGAAAGACACAATTTATCCAACAGATAGAGAATTATTGAACAGATAGTGACTTACCTTGCTTCATCAGGGTTTCCAATAGAATTTCCATCATGAGGTGTTTGACATTAATATTAGAGCTGGGCTCAATTCATAATCGATTAATCGTCCTCAACAATCGATTAATAATCGATTAATCGTTTGCGTAAATTGAGTAGCAATTAGCACTTCCTGTGCCAGAAAGTGAAGACTTGGGGGCCGGGGGCCAGTTAATACAATAGATATATTTTTTCCAGTTTTTTATATAATTTTTTATATATAAACAAACAAAACATGATTATAAAAAAAAAACGTTAGATATAATAAAAATATACAAAGCTTGTAGTGTTCAGAGCTATTGTCTGTCATTTTAAGGCTGTTTTCCAGTGATGCTTTTTTACGTACGTATGCTCAATACGCGTCAATGAACGAGTGTACGTGTTCTGACGTAGGTCGAAAAAATGCAGCACTGGAAATCAACCCTAACACTATGAACTCTAGAACTACGTGAACGAACAAGCTTAAAAAAGCTTGCTCTCTCTTTTTACGCATTTCAAACGGTTTTTTAGTACGGTTGTTTTCGATGATCCGATTGTTGTTGATGATAATCGATTGTCTGTATCGTAATCGATTAATCGGGCCCAGCTCTAATTAATATTACAGGCGACACAATGTGGCCCACATATGGTTGCAATTCTTTGAAAAATGCCCCGAAGTAGATCGTGGTGAATTGGCATACAACTAACTTGAACCTCTAACTTGACATAGTGGAATGAAGATTCATTTCATGGGATTTTATTTTTGTGATTTCTTGAAAACTATCGAATAAAAACTATCGAGTGTATTTATGTATCATAGAGTTGTGCAAGGAACTAGAATTTTTTAGTTTAAACAATGCTAACATTAGACTTAGTTATAAACTTTTTAGTCTGATTACCTGGAACGTTTTTCTACCTCTCTTCAGAATTGAAAATATATATGAAGATATTGTCATACCTGCTTGATTCTAGTTCCTTGCACAGCCCTTGCCCCTAGCATTTCGGATATCTCCAAAAACCTATTTATTAATATTATTTATATTCCTGTCTGTAGGTACACAAATCGCCCTGTGATGAGTCGGCCTGGTTTATATGATCCCACAGAGGTGATGAACGGCAGTGAAATGTCTCGTTGTCAAAAAGAGGGATGGGTTAAGCTGGCCTTCTACCTTTTGAGCTTTTTCTTTTATTTATACAGGTTGGTTTCTGAAAATTCCAGAATTTGCTCTATTGTACAGTACTGTCATGTATTTCACATTTAAGAAATAGAAAACATTATTATTATTTTCAACTGGGATTTGCATTTATTTTTTCTTAGGATGATGAGTGCCATCCTTGCTTAGTTGTCTTCTGAGAAATTGTTTTCAAAGAAACCCGTGGCTATTCAGAATATGCAAAACGTTGGAACTCGGTTTGCGACTTGGAAAACCTGGTGGTCCTTGTCGCAATTGTGAGGAACGCAAGCACAGCAGTTTTTGGAGTGTTCAGCAGTTGTTGGAGTCAAATGAATATTTGAATATAATAAGAACATTAAAGTGTTTAACTGTAAAGAACTATATAAATTACAATGATTGGCATTTACAATTCTTCCATATCTCACTTTGATCTTCGTATATATAGATTTGTTTGATATGTAAATGATCCTCACTATCAGTATGACATACTACATACCGGTAATGACTTACTGAAGAAGCCTGTATATCTTTGGGATTATGTAACGAAATTATGAAAGTGTTGTGTGTCCCCCATGATACTAAACGTACGAATTAGTTACGTTTCGAGTGATTTGATAATCCCAAAGGATATAAAGGCTTTTTCAGAAAGTCATTATCAGTGTGACTAAAAGTGAGGATCATTTTTACATATCAAACAAATCTTAATATCTCAAGAACAAAGTGAGATATGGAACTTGAGTTGTAAATGCCAATCTTTATAATTTCTTTATTTCATGTAAGAGAGTTAATTTTTCACTGCATAAACACTTTAAAGTGCCCATAACCTCAAAATGTCTTGTCTGGAATTTCGTCACACATGCATAATGACTTATTGGAGAAATGTGTATATCTCTTTCATTCTCGAACGAAACCCTTTAAAATCAAGACGTTTGGTGTTGTGGGAGAAACGCACACACGTGTTATTCACACTTTAGTGTTTTTATTTCATGAACACAAAGATATATAACACGTATAGTTCACGTGAAAGATCTTACTGACTTTAGTTTTTTCCAAGGTTTCGGCATTCCTATCAATTTAGTTAAGAAGATATAGTTACATGTAGGTGAAGTTGAGGGATTTTGACGTCATATTGGTTTTGAAAATATTACGTCATTGAGTTGATTCTTTATCGGCAGTGGAGTTGTTTTGATGGCGATGACATAGTGATAGCTGTTGTGAATGCTCTTTTGACGAAAATTAGTCGAAATAAACTATTTAGTTCCTCGTGCAGGAAAGTAGAGGAGCTTCTTGGGTATAATACGAGATAGAATCACTCAGTGATGTCATATTTGTTTGAGAAACAAATATGGCGTCGAAATTGGACAAACTCTCCAACTTTAACTAGCCATATCTTCTTAACTAAATTGATAGGAATGCTGAAACTTTGTAAATCAGTGAGATCTTTCATATGAACTATATTTGAGTTTTTTTAGTCCAGTAACCGCTATACTAAACTGCGAGGAATTACTTATCTTCCGCATCCAACGCCAGTCGGTGCCATGACATAATTTTTCCTCCAGCTCACTCTGTCCAACATAATTGCACGCAGTTCATCACCTTGAAGTACAGTGTCTTCTTCAAGGACTTTCTTCAGTGTGTCCGGTTTCCATAATAACACTCTTCCTGCTGGTTCGTTATGTCTTGCTGCATGACCAGCTAGTGCGAGCCTCCTCTGCCTTATGATGGTTGATAGGCGAGGATATGACCCATACAGTTCCTTGTTGGTGGTGCGTGATTTCCATGAGATGTTTTGTAGCATCCGCAGTTCCATCAATGGCAGTTCCGTCAATTCGTTTCGAGAGTGATTTCGTTAATGTCCAAGAATCAGAACCATAAAGGAGGATGGACTCAACAGATGCCTTGAATAATCGAATCTCATCTTTGTTGTTCTTTTGATCGGAGATACCCAAACTTTAGAAAGGGAATTTAGAGCACCCAAGCTTTGCCAATGCGAGTGTTAACATGGGAAGTGTGTTTGTGTAGCTTCCTAAGTAGAGAAAGTCATCCACTAGCTTATCAATCTCACATCCGTAAGTGCTCGGAGAGTTTCGTCTACCACTGGATTAAGCTACATAAACTTTGTTTTCTTAGCATTCAAGAATAGCCCAATAGATTGCACAGCTTCCTCTACCCGGTGTAAAAGATCTTCTGCTTCTTTCAATGTGTTTTCCATGAATGCGATGACATCAGCATATACAAGCTCTGGAAGAAACTTCTGGGTGTCTCGAGCTTTGACGTCGAATTTCAGAGTTAACCCATCTGGTGGAGTGATTGCACTGCGAAGGGCATATAGTCCAGGCAGATTATAAACAAAAAGGGAGCCAGTGGATCACCTTGGAGGAATTAATGCCAATAAACTCGTTCATTCTTGATTTAAATTGATTTGTTGATATCTATTTGAGAGAACTACCCTTGTTTTTAGATTAAAATCCATGGAGAAGATAGAATTATGCATTTCTTTAGGCTTTTGGTGAAGAGATTTGATCTCAGCTTCGGTAGGAAATACTAAAATACACTACAGAACGGACTACAGAAGCAGCAGGTCTTTGTTACACTACTCGTGATATTTGAAAATTGTGCAAAATTGCACTCGCCTGACGATTCGTGTAGTTAAGTTTATTCTATCGTTGCCATTCAGATCTGATGTTAACTATAAGGATAGACTAAAAAACGGGACTGCCGTCTGTCCTACTGGCACGAGTACCTGGACTTAGTATACCTTTTTAAAGCATTAGTTCGTTCATGTGACTCTTACATTTCTATTAAGACCTCCAGCCGTGTAACAAGACGTACAAACCGATCAAATGAATTTGTTTTAATAATAAAGTGAACAGCGTAACTTTTCAGAACAGTTTCTATTGTAGAACCCTAGGATATTCAACTCTCTACAATCACATTTGCGAGATGTTAACCTTCCTATTGCTCAATTCAAATCTGAACTGCTAAAACATTATCATTATACAACCGAACACGTGTACGATGTCGAAATTCCGCAAACCTTTAAAACCGTATATGTAAAATGTCACCTGTGTCGTCCTCTTGTCAAAATATGCTAAGCTCTGTGGGGTATCCCTGCTACTCAATGTGGCAAAGCTTGTAAATAAAAAATAAATAAGTAATTTTGGCACAATTTTCAAATATCACTCGCGTAGTGTAAATCCTTAATTGCACTCGCTATCATATGGTAATCATTTCACTTACGTTTCAATCGCTGGCCTTCGTTCGAAAGTTCGTCCTACAAGTGAAATAAAAACTTGAAAATGAAAATGAAAATATGAAACTTTACTAAGTTAATATTTTTGTTTCACTTTACGGTTCCACTCTCTGTCCCTGAACAAACACAAGCGCTGGTATCATTGCTTGTGTTTATATTAGGAACTGACTCATTGATCCGTTGACTTCCAAACAGGTACTCGCACAGCGAACGCCATAGTCATCACAACTTTTAAACCACGACAAAAACACAAATTTCAAACCAAGGCAATCTTCTGTGGAACGATTATAGGGATAAAGGATAAATCCCCTATCTTATACGACATGAGCCTTTGAGATATGTCCAGTATAAAAACGACTTCTTGCTGCCTTACGCGGAATTTGGCAAATGATGCAAAGAATTGGACTTCTAGAGCAAGATAAATGTTATGATACAGGAGAGTGAAATTTTCACTGATTCAAGGATGATTGATGTCGCATTGAAGGAGATATCGTCTTGAAGTTGAATTCGTGAAATGAGTTTGTCAGGAAGACAACCGAACCGGGATAATGGAGAACGTCTACGTCGTAATACGGAACAAGATGATAAACAGTGCCATACAGGTTCAGCAAGGAAATGTATTCGTGCGTTACTTTTTGCACATTTTCATAGGACCGGGTGCAGAAAAGCTCAGTGACCTCACGCGTGTCCATGTCGTTTATCTTTTGTTTCTCCTTTCGTTTGTGTTGACAACGAGTTCGTTGTACCTCTCTGTGGTGAGGAGGAGAATTGAGCAAGAACTACGCGAATGTATCAACAGTACAGGCCTAGAAGACCCGGGACATGCGACGCAATGCCTGGAACTTGCATCAGTGGAGAGCATCACTCTACGGCTTGGATTTTCGTTTTCGGTCACGCTCTTTACGTTCTCCTTGGTAACCTTAAAACCTCCCGAAGATGGTCTACGCGCGAGGATACACCAAGGATTCTGGATGGTTAAGTTCGTTTTTAGTTCATGTATTTCCACCGCCAGTCTGTTCATCCCGCGCAACGGAGAGTTTGACTTCGTGTGGACCGTGGTGAGCTTGATTGGCGCGCTCTTGTTCCAGATCTTTCAATCCGTGTTGATCCTGGACTTCTCGGCCAGTGCAAGCGACGTGTTCGTGATGAAGATCACGGAGGAACGATCAAGGTCATGGTACCTGGCGTGGTTGTTGTCCGTGTGGTTGATCTATTTTACAGCGATCGTTCTCACAGTGGTGTTGTATGCAATGTTCATGGACAGTTGCGGGACGAGCGGCGTACTTGTCACGGCAGTCGTGATATTCAGCGCGTTGTCCACCATCGTAACAGTCCAATTCAGCGAACACAGAACTGGGCTCCTTCACTCTGGCTTTACAACGCTCTACGTTTTGTTTCTAACGCTGGTTACGTTGGAACAAGAAACCGTGTGTCACGAGCAGAAGGTGAAAACGATGAACGAGCCAGAAGAAACTGAACTCGTCGAGGTTTTCAAAATGTTGTTCTCAAAGTTTTCCCAAATAATTCTAGGATTCTTGAGCGTGTCCTACGCTGCCCTCCGTAGCTATAACACAAGGCATTTTTGTTATGGAAATTCCGTGATCGCATGTGAACGCAACGACGAAGATATTAACGCCGAAGTGGAGACGGAAGAGCAAGAAGGGAAAGATCAGTTCAGATCACGAGAAAGCCCCGACAATCCTAGCTTTAGCCCGTCGTTGTTTTACTTCTCATTGGGAAAATTCTCTTTGTTTGTGACATCGACGCTAACGACGTTGTCGAGGAGTTCTGAACACGACACTCCATTAATAAACAGCACAACAACGTTTTATCTAAGGTCCTTGACGATACTCGTCATCGTGTTCATGGTGATCTGGACGCATATTTACCCGGTGCTATTTCCCGCAGAAAGCCCTTCGATTTTTTTGCACTCCATAGAACGTTTTGCAGGTTTTTTCTGAGAACAAGTCGGAGGGTCCTGATTGACGGTTGCGTCTTTTGTAACGGAGCCACGGAATCGCGTTGCATCTTCACAATTCTTTTCCTCTTAGGGTTGTCGTTCGCTTGCTCGCTCTACGCACCGGTCGTGCGCCGCAGTCTGAGCGCAAACCCTTACTTCTGCGCGACTACGGGCCTCCTCGGAAACTGCCTGAGCACCGACCCAGCCTACATGGCCGTGTACCGCATCTGCTTTGCCATGGCAACTTTCTACCTCCTCTTCGCCGTGATCCTGGTGTGCGTGGAGAACACGCGTGACCCACGCGTGGATCTTCAATACAAAGCGTGGCCGGTGAAATTCTGTCTGTTCTTTAGCCTGTTGGTGTGCAGTTTCCTCCTCCCGAAAGAATTCAACTTCGTGTGGATATACGCGACATTGATCGGAACATTCGTGTTCACAGTCTTGCAGTTGGCTCTGCTGATCCACTGGACGAAGCACACGAGTAAAAAGCTTGAAGAGAAAGTGGAAACGTCATCCTCGTCTTTTTGGCCTGCGTTTTTGACGATATCAACTATGTTGTTGTTTCTTCTGTGTCTTGCAGCCGTTGTGGTATTTTACGTATTTTTCACCGGCTTCCCGTTCTGCTTGACGAACAGGATTTTCATCAGTCTCAACCTCGTCCTCGCGATAATCGCCTCGGTAACCTCCGTGCATCCGAAGATTTACGACGCCGGGTTGTTCCAGTGTTCCATCATCGTCGTGTTCTCGGTGTACCTGACTTGGTCGGGCCTCTCGCATAACCCCGACGAAAGGTGCAACCCGGTTGCCGGCTACATCGGCGAGCGAGACATGAGACCCAACATGAACATCCAGGCTGCGGTCGACCTGTGTTTCACTGTCGTCACCGTGGTGTACTTCAGTACCCAGGTACCGGCTCTCACCGATCACCTCCGAGAGCTCTGCGAGAAAATCCGACACAGGCAACTCTCGATTCGAACGCACGCCTCAATGGAATCCCAAACGTCGACAGGTGACACCGATTGTCCTGTCTACAACTTCACTTTGTTTCATTTTGTCTATTTTGTGGCTTGTCTTAACGCCACCACGATCTTGACAAACTGGTACATTCCGAGTCATGGGTCTCGTTTTAAACTAACAGTAAACTGGGCAGCAATGTGTGTAAAAATGACAGCCGGTAGTTTATCACTTATTATTTATATCTGGTTTATTGCCGCACAACTTATTACAAATTAATAAATAACGTCATCATCGGTTCGATGAGGGTATAAATAGGGATCTTAACTTTACAACGATCACCCCTGATGAAGACACTAGATTGGAGTGTCGAAACGTTGGGTCATGTACAGTAACTTTTAAGTTACTTTCAAAAAACGTTTTAAAGCCAGAGTAGCGTCAAACTACAATCATTTGCGAAAGTGTTGGGCCACTCGCAAGGTTTAATTATGACTCATTTCCCTTTTTTGTGATTACCCCGGGCCCCTGTTCAATGTTGTATGCCATGTCTACTGAGAATTTCGTCGAAATGATAACTTGTTTCGCTAGACAACATTGTAAAGGGAGGGGGAGGGATGGAAAGTAGCCCCATTGACCATTGTCAAATAGATGATGTTCCCAACGACTTTTGAAATTGATTATATGCCTGATTATAAATTATGTCTGATTATGTCTGATATAAACTTCAAAATATTGAATAAAATTGCTTGAAACTTTACACAAGTATACAGTTAACTAAATTGAATATACTGAGAGCGGTGCCGTGTTTAATATGGCCCCACGTCAACTTTATCCTCATAGTAACAGATTAGTTTCCAGACTTCTTTGTTCCTTTAATAAACTTTTTTATATTAAATAACTCTTTTATAAACTATTTTTGACTGTGGACTAGTGAAGTATATTTTCAATAGCATTGCCAACAAAGTAGGGCAACTTGAAATTAAAAACTTTATGGGGCATGGTAGAAATAGAATTTTTGGCTTTAGGAAGAAAGGCGTCTGGGAACTAATGTGCAACTATGGCAACGATAAAGTTGACGTGGGATATTCAATTGAGTGAACTGTATACTTATGCAGAGTTTCAAGCAATTGTATGCAATAGTTTTGAAGATATGCTTCATTTTCAGATTGGTCATAATGGTGGGTGCAACTTGCAACGTCATAGGTCATATTACACAACCTTGAATAACTCAATAACGAGATAAGATATGAAAGAACTGCAAAAAGCCATTCTTGCTCGTTCTAGGAGTTTTTGAAATGGATCAATAAAAAAGTCATTTCAATTTTCATTTCATATGCCATTTAAATTGCAAAACAGACACCCCTTTTCCCGTTTTTAAAGACAAGAAACTGTAGATTACGCCAACAGTGATTTCTCCAAACAAGCAAGTTCTAGGAGTCTAAACGTTTGTAAGTAATACACGCAATACGCAATACTAGAGCTATGCAATGACCATTTTTTATGCTGGTAGTCATATATTTTATCCTTTCCCAAAAATTATGGGAAAAATCTACTGAAAATGCTCTAGATAGTTTTATTAACAGTGGTCTAACATAAAAATAACAGTAATATCGTTGTACAGATAATACCTGTTTGAGTTCACACTGAAAATTTCATGTCTCAAAATATAGTAAATTGTTTGCGGCTCAAGCTTTTTACTACGCTCTAACCATTGACCTACCAGAGCTCAGATGGTAAGCTCTATCACATGCGCCAGAAGGAGAAATCGGTCCGATTAATCTCAGTGTCTAAACGTAGCCTACATCAAAGAAGCTTAATTAAAGTCCATTCAAAGTTTGGGTTTCCCCGATCTTATATAGCTTTATTTTTTCTCTTAAAATGTTTCTCAAAGCAGTATTCCATCACACACTCAACACTATATGGATACCATTTGCGCGGAACAAACTATACAAAGTAACGCACGAGGGCTGCAAATAGGAACAATAACAGTAACGAAACACGATTCCAGGTCCTCAAGAAAACAAGAAGGTCGACGGGGATAGGTAAACTTGGATTTTTATCAATGACAGAAATCACAACTTAGGGGGTGTTTACCGCATGAGGCTGGCCCAATCTCAGACATTTGCTCATTGTAGCTCTTGGTTAAGTTTCAAAAAAAATTTTGTTGCTAAAGTTATCGGATGTGATGTCACAAGAGGCATTTTGTGGCAAGTAGCAAAAGAAAACTGGTTTGGAATGCCTCTTGTCACATCACATAACTTTTACAGCGAAAAACGCATGAAGATGAAATATTCGGCTGACAATATATATTATGATTTTGGTTAGGAATACCCAAATATTACGGATATGTAAAATCCCCAAACGTGAGATAGGCACTTTAACCGATTAATCGGCTCGTCTCTAAATTAAAGTCCGTCCAACCTGAATTCGGGTCTGCAGCCTCATTTGAAACAACCTACAGGAAAAACTATATCCGAACTAAAGTCAGTCCGATCTGAACTCGGGCAGGCCTCATGTAAATACGCCTTACTTACGTTTACTCGGCCCCCTATACTCTGCAATAAACACAACAATATGTACAGTATATACCTGTACACATACATGTATATGTACATACATATGTATATGTATATACATATATATGTATATACCTGTATACCTCTACATAACTTTAACAACACTAACACATGCCTGCACGATGTCTGTTCATCGAAGTTCTACATTACTGTCATTGAAGTTCAACATCCGCAATCCAATCTTACTTTGGTTTTTGTTCACCGTGTCCACGACGACTTCCACAATATCGCCAACACCAAGCAGTTGGAATGCCCCAGGAAGCATATTACTCATGTGAATTAAACCATTTGTCTCAACACCAATATCGACAAACGCACCAAACGTTGTCACATTAGTCACCCGTCCAGTCATCGTCACGTTTGGTTTGATATGGTCCATATAGCGGATGCCACTTCGAAATAAAGGTTTCGCGAAATCTAAACCGAAAAATGTTCGAGGCAGAGATTAAACATCGGAGAGGACCAACAACAGCCTACATCTACCTAAAGTCGACAACACAAACTGGGGAAAACAAAAACTGATTGATTTATCACGCATCAATGGATTTTAATAACTTGGACAATAAAACAAGAAGCACAAACTCGCTAACAATATTTAAAATGAACTGAAAAAACACCAATTTAATTAGTTTCAAAGTGAATGTGAGAGTCATTGTACAGTTTATAATAGTAATGTGATGTGATGTAATGTGATGTAATGTGATGTAATGTAATGACGTAATGTAATGACGTAATGTAATGTAACGTAACGTAACGTAATGTAATGTAATGTAATATTGTGAAGTATTACAGGACCCCACTGAAAAACACTTCGGTGACGTGGTATCCTGAATAAATATTATTATTATTATTATTATTATTATTATTAATGTTTACTAGACGGCTCAAAGTGGATCTACAGCGGCGTTTTTTCTTTCAATTTTGACGTCATTGAGTGCTCGACTTTTGTTCCTTGTACTCAATGGCGTCAAAATTGAAAAGAAACCCCCGCTGAACATCGAGTCTGAGCCGTCGAGCAAACTCTAAAATGACGGCGACCAGAATCAATAAAAATACGAGAATGAAAACATTATTTAATGAAAACATTAAACAGTATATGAGCAGATACAGTAAAACTGTTAATTAAGGACATTGGCAACAAAAAATAAGTATCTTTTAGATCAAAGTACGTGATTTAAATAGCAGGAATATAGTAGTTTAAGGCTGTAAAAATGTTCCTAAAGCGTATTAATTGTACTGTCAAAATCATTGTCCGCCATCTTTGATGTATTTTCGATATGCGTGTGACGTCACAACCGGGGGTAAAGAGAAATTTTTATCTAGATTTTTATCTCATGTCTTTATAAGTTTGAAACTCGATTTTTGTGAATGTCTTCCTTTTTCAATTGAATCACACCATTTTAAAAAGCATTCTGCGGAAACTCGGCCACCCAAAGAGTAGTAGTCATCAGATTTACTCTGCTTATGACGTCACCATTGACCAACTCCCAGTGAATTAGGCAAAGTATTACAACAAGATGGCGGATGACAGGATTGTCTTTGGTTAAAATCAGGGCGCGAAATAACGGCCGGACAACGGACAATGTCCGGCCAAATTGAGGCGCTGTCCGGTAAAACTCTCGCCTTGCCGGTCATTTTGACCGGTCACATTATGACATTAAGCAAAAGAACAAACTAATTGCTCAAAAGTCGAAGTGGAAATAAATCCAATTGCGAACGGCTGCAACTGTCAAAACAAGAACTGTTATGTTATGTTTCTTTTACTATATCAATCAAATGAGGCGATTGCCCGCACGCAAAGAACTTGTTTGAATTTATTGACGACAGACGGATTTCATTAATCAACAAGCGTCGCATAATTCTGAAACTTTCCAGAGAGGAGTCGACAAAGAACATCTATACTTTATAGAATAAAATGAATCCGGACTGCTAATTAAATAAAATAAAGCTGAAAAGTATCGGCATTTCATTGTGTTGACACGATACCATTACCAAGGCTGAGCGTGCCGGCGTTTTCATTTCGCACCACCGCATAGAAATGATTTTCAAATTGCTCCAGATAATTAGGTGACGGTTTCGCACATTTTCAGTCTTGTATCGCGTGTAAACGCAACGGCTAACATATATAAGCTAAAGCGCAATGCATTTTATGTGAAGGAGTTTACCGATGGCTATTACGGAATTCAGGCTTTTTTTCAGGCGTTTAGGTTAGCTGAATAATTTGTCCGGTCATAAAAGCGGCATGTCCGAGCTAAAATTGACTTGGCCGGTCATCTTGACCGGCGACAAGCTAGCAGTTATTTAGCGCCCTGGTTAAAATTAGTGTTGTTGTTTTGTACAAGAGCAGTTTTGTTTACTTGGATTACCTTCGTAAGCCTGTTTGTTAATCAGTAAGTCAAAAATTTGAAATTGTGATTTATGTTGCCAATGTCCTTTAACATTTCGAAATATTGATGTGCCCCTGTACAAATATGTAAAAATTCACATTAATATTTCGCATTAATATGGGAATATTAATGTGAATTTTTACATAATTATTTGTACATGGTGTTCTTAGTTAACTTGCCAAATTTCAAGCAATTGCGAGCATGGGAAGTCGCCTTTCAGACTGTTTTTATATACGAGATTATACGGCCGCCATTACTCGAATATGTTCCGGACGCTTAGGTTGCGATTAGAGGAAGTGATGTCAAAGACTCAACACGTGGCTAGTTGTGTATGAATATAAAGCAACTTGGGGAAAACTTTCTATTGTAACTTGTCGTATAATTTCCATAAAGCTTTGTCACGTATTGAGTCTTTGACGTCACAATCACATACTCTGCTGTGGAATCGCGGGCTCGTCTGGAACAAGTTTTGAGCAATGGCGGACAAAATTTGGGCGACTTTGGAGGTTAAATTTCTTGTGATAGAATGTTTTGTTAGTCCAGCGGCTAAGCTGAAAATCGTTCGTTTTTAAAGTAAAGACTTGGCATGTAGATAGATTTACCAATTTACCTGTTAAAGTACTATCTTATAAAAAAGTGAAGATTCAAAGTTCACTTTCAGCGAATGTCACCCATATCATTAGAAAGTTCGCAAAGAACAAGCGGGTTGTACGATTTTCCAAGCTCGTTTTGAGTTACAGAAGGCGAAACCCACTAAAAACAAGCATTTTGTAGCATTTTGCGGCATTTTCCACATTTTGGAGCGTTAATATAGAATGGCCGATATTTTTTCGCATCGATCAATTTTATATTTTCGCCTGAATTTTTCATCATCGTTGTAAGTCGACTAAACAACACACATATCAAATTTTAAGCCAATTTGGTGAATTAATTCCTACATTTCTAAACACGGTGAATTTTGACCTTTTGACCCACATGCACAGAACCTATTGTCTTTGTAGTGTATAGATAGCTTGCGTATATATTTAAAAGTATGAGCTCCCGTGCGGGTGGACCGGTGCGGGTGGGATCTCTGCAGAGACTCTGCTTCGGGTAACCCTTACATAATTCCTCTCATTGAGGGGGGGTAGGGGAGCAGAGAAGGGGGTTCATTTTTTGTCACTGACCATTTTTTTTGCTTTGTTAAACTGTATTTACATTGATTATTTTCAATTCAACAGATAATAAACTGCTTTTCCTTTCACGCTTTTTCTTCGATTATTTTCAATTTACCTATTATTGCTTATTAACTCTTTCCCTACGGCTGAAAAACATCAAAAATTGAACGACCACGTTGTTCTATTGATATCTCTTGAAATAACCATAACTGTTGCGAAAGCTATACATTTTCTGGAAGCCCAATAAACCAGCTTTTACTTGTTCTTTTAAATTTCCCGAACAAAACACATTATGTTAATATAAATTAGCATTAATTATCATAAATCAGGTTGAAAAATTTACATTTTTCCAGAAAAGGCCATCTTGCACGCCCGCATAGCATCTTGAAAACTCAAAATGCCACCAATCGCAGAGTTGTTTATGAAATCAAATCAAACTTGGCGTGTGCGTGGATTTCGTGTTCCTGGCGCTTGTCGAATTTCAATTTTTAATCTTGCGTTACCGTGTGCCGTGTTTTTCGATTGACGACTTTGCGGGTCATCAGTGACCCATTTTAACTGCGCCCGTAGGGAAAGAGTTAATAACTCAAAATAGGCTTAGAAAATCGTCCTACCCGCTTGAATACCCGCTTGAAAATCGTCCTACCCGCTTCATATAGTTTTTTCCGAACTTTCTGATGATATAGGTAATATTCGCTATAAGTGAACTTTGAATTTTCACTTTTTTATATAGGAAGAAAAAATCGATTTTGTGGCAACCAGTAAGAAATCTGCGTTGCCTCTATATCCGAAAATCATCAGCACTAGTAACTCTATCTACATGCCAAGTTTCATGCTTTAATAAAAAAACGAACGATTGAGGCAAAATTTCGGGCTTAACCGCCGGGCGGCGGGCAATTACAAAGTACCAACATAGTCAAATTACGACCTACCTGCCCTGATATCAAAACAACTTGACTGACATAGTCCAGTGATAATAAATTGTACCGTTGCTGCATCTGAGTTAAGGATTGTACTGAGAAAGGAAATATCTAAAAATAACACAAACAAATGCTGGTAAAATTTAACGAAATTTCACAACAAATCGCGGAATAGAATTATTATAACACAATACAACTGCTTTATTATGAACAAATTATATCTTTGTCAAATGAGCCTCAGATCAAACCAGTTTCGGTGTAATGCAAATGTTCCATCGAACTTTGTCAAAACGTTCTCTGTTACGCATGTTTTTCTTTTCAGTGAATACTCACCTCGTGTTTTCAAGAGATTATCCATTTCTGTTTTCATTCGCGGGGTCCCAACATCACATATCCTGGCTGTAGTAAATGCCACAAGTCTAAAAAGTATCAGAAACAAGTAAGATTATACATAGCAATATACAGGGAAAACAATGTGCCTAAGGTTATTTTGATCACAATCTCTTTTGACATCATTGCTCCACATCACTGACATTATCACCACCATCATCATCACCACCATCGTCGTCACCACCATCGTCGTCACCACATCGTCATCAGCACCAACATCGTTATCATCGTCGTCGTCGTTGTCATCATCACCGTCATCACCACCACAATCGTCGTCACCACCATCGTCGTCACCGTCATGATCACCATCATCACAATCGTCGTCACCACCATCGTCGTCACCGTCATGATCACCATCATCACAATCGTCGTCACCACCATCGTCGTCACCACCGCCACCACAGTACAGTGCAGTGCAGTGCAGTGCAGTGCAGTGCAGTGCAGTGCAGCATCATCTTCATCATCACTATTTACCGGAACAGCGCCATCACCGACTTCATCGTCTTGATCACCACCATTATCATCATCACCACCGTCACCACCACCACCACCAAATAAACAATCGACGCGTTTAAATCGACGTCATCGTCAATCACGTCATCGTCATCATCAATCCACGTCATCGTCATCATCACCACCACCACCATCATCACCACCGTCATCATTACCATCACCACCGTCATCATTACCATCACCACCGTCATCATCATCACCACCGTCATCATCACCACCGTCAACATCACCATCGTCGTCGCCACAGTACAGTACAGTACAGTACAGTACAGTACAATACAGTACAGCACAGCACAGCACAGCACAGCACAGCACAGTACAGTACAGTACAGTACAGTACAGTACAGTACAGTACAGTACAGTACAGTACAGTACAGTACAGTACAGTACAGTACAGTACAGTACAGTACAGTACAGTACAGTACAGTACAGTACAGTACAGTACAGTACATTACATTACAGTACAGTACAGTACAGTACAGTACAGTACCATCTTCACCATCTTCACCATCTTCACCATCACTATTTACCAGAACATCACCATAACCGACTGAGTCATCGTCTTGATCACTACCCTTACCATCATCACTACCGTCACCACCACCAAATTAACAATCGACGCGTTTAAACCAAACACACAACTTACTTTTCCGCAATCGGATACGATTCTGGGTGAATGCAGGTCGAATCGAGTTTGTTGAAATCAACGAAACCATTGTGTTTTCTCTTCTTCTTACCACCAATGTTACTTTCTTCAGCTTTTCGTTTCCCTGAAACCGGACTGCTGCCAGAATTTGAAACAGTATCTTCGTCACTCTCGATCACAATCGTTTCAGTTAGGCATGGGCCCAATATCCGTACAAATCCGCCGCACTGTTCGAACGTTTTTTCACCAATACCTCGAATTTGTTTCAGTTGTTGTCTGTTTCTAAATGCACCGTTTCGTTTTCGCCACTCAATAATTTCGTTGGCTTTTTTCTCGTTTAAACCACCAATACGTCTGAAAACAATACATATAGACTCGTTGATCATATGATCAGATTAACAAAGGGGCAGCAGCCCAAGCTACCGTCACCCAGTGGCGTAAATCTCGGGCTAGAGGTCCCCGGTAAAAGAAGATAAGAGCCCCCCCCCCCCCAACGATTCAAAGCCAACTGTTCCCTGCAAAGTCAAGACTTGAAATTGAATTTTATATCCCCCGAAGCCATAACTTTGTACCTAACTACGACGAAGAGCCTTTTGCCATTCACTCAAAAGTAAAATATACGATTCGGTCGCAGTGGTTATTCAATCAACATAATAATATATCAATCAAAATAGAATATAAATAGATCCTGCATCGATAGCATCGTCATAATATTATTTATACATTGAAGCAAAAAGCTAACACAAAAATTTTAATACGATGGCAGTAGTGGCTGTAGTGCATAACAATATTGGTTCAACATATGGTTTGTTAGAATTTTTAAAATTAAGTCCAAAATATATAAATAATTCATACCTTTTCTTCGATATAAAGTCTGACGTTGTTTTTTTAATATTCGCAAAATAGCACGAGGAAACGACCACGTATCGTCTTGACTCTTGACAGCGGATTTTTGAAACTTACTACATGTATACTTTATAATAATATAATATAATCTATTACGCTTCCAGTCGTTTTGTAAAACTTTGATACTGTTCAAGACAAATTAAACTTGTTTCTACTTTCTAACAAAAGGCAAAAGCTACTACATTCTCAAATAGAATGCGCTTGCCGTAATCCGTATATTCGTATAAATTATTTTTTGTTAAGATCTTGGCCAAGGGCCCCCTTGGAAACCTCCAACACAAGGGCCCCCGGCTCTGGCCGGGGAGAGCCCCTAGTAGTTACGCCACTGCCGTCACCACATGGAAGTGTGTCACGAAAAGTTACCACGTGTCTCAAAAGTTAGAGCGCCGAAACGTTGATTCGGAGACCAGGGTTCAATTCCCGGTTGGGGCAGTCACTTTTTCCATATATGTATTTGACAATATTAAATCCTCTCCAATATTAATTATTATTCTTAAAGCTCTCTGTATACAAGAAGTTGTGTATCGCTTCGCTACTTTGGGAAGTGCGCTCGAGAGGCCTTGCTCCACGTTATGGTTAGATGCAATGTCTGCCTGTTGTTGTTAAGTGAAAGCGGCGAATTTAATATGTATATGGGAAATCACTGACTGTTCTGACCGTGTCTCATTAGCTCAAAGGTTAGAGCGCCAAAACGCTGATTTGGAGACCAGGGTTCGATTCCCGGTTGGGCAGTCACTTTTTCCATATATGTATTTGACTATATTAAATCCTCTCTAATATTAATTAAAATTATTATTCTTGATATCATGCTCAGCCTCCTCATCCAATAATTGTGCATTATCCAATCACACTTACTTCAGGACGTGAACGCCTGATGCGTTAAGGTCCACACCAACCAAACTGACACAGTCCTCTAAGACGCCATCGAGAGCCGTTTTAAGTAGGTTATCAGGAATATCGTGCTGGTATTTCAAAGAAAAAAAGGAAGAACTGAGATTAGTCGGTATTGTTTCAAGATCACAACACACAAGAAAGCTACAGGTATACGTTTTCAAAAGGATGGATATAATACTAAGAAGGGAAATAAATGAACTTATTATATGGCATAAGTTACTTCCGGTGAAATCGCGCGCTCTCTGATTGGCTGCGGTCCGGATTACGAGTTGTGACGATAAACTTTTTCCTACAACAAATAATAACAAAATTTCTTTAAAAAAGCCAGAAAAGTATACAAATTTGTTTCAGTGTTTTAATTAAATCATAAATGAGGATGAACACTCAGAAAGTGAGTTTTATTATCCTTTCGATGTGTTCTGTTCAATAGCCCGTTACGCTCACTTTTTGTCACGCTATTGCTATCCAAAAGTGCCATATAATAAACCTCTTATTAACCTCGTCCACTTGGTCATTACGGGAAAATATCAGACCTCGGTCTTTCATGTACGGAGGCTCGGTCCGTACTGTCAAGACCTCCGTCTGATATTTTCCTGTAATGACCGCGCTTTCGGTTAATAAGATGTTATTCACTGCAGTCAACTCTCGCCTTGCGGACACCCCGCTATTACGGACACCCCGCTATTACGGACACCCCGCTATTAAGGACAGTTGGTAAATCCCCGGCCGATACTACTACTATACTACTCCAGCCAAAATCCAAAACGGTGACTCATGGAGACAGAGCATTCTCGGTTGCAGCACCAAAACTGTGGAATTCATTACCACAGGAAATTAGAAGCTTTGAAATGTTAAGTAATTTTAAGTCTGCAGTTAAGACTTTTCTTTTTTAAAATTAATAGTTATTGTTCATAGTGTTAATATATGTAGTAGGCTTTATCTTATAATGAAACTGTAATTAGTTTTAAAAGTCACTTTAAGAATATATATATTGTTGTAAGAGCATTGAGACTATTGTATAATGCTCCTAATACGTCTTTATTATTATTATTATGAAATGTATTGAAATAACTCTCGCTATTACGGAATCTCGCTATTAAGGAATTTCGGACACTTCATGTGGTCCTTAACAAACATTTTTATTGTTCTACTCTCGTTACAACGGACACCTTGGACGTATTTTTCTCTCGACACATGAAAGCGATTGACTTTTTATTTTATCGAGTGACATATTTACATCTTGCAATTTGTCAGCGGAAGTACTTTGAAGATTACGTCATTTCTGTCGACAAAAATGACAAACAGAAAAATATAAAGTAAGCGAGAAGATCACATCAAAGCACGCTAGAGGTACTTCATCACAGAATAAAACTTCGTGTAAGTTTACTGAGTTAGTGAAGGAAAAAAAAGACATTTGACACTGATTCATGTTATCGTTGTATTTTTCGTTTTTGGAATAAAAAATATTTTAATACAAATTTTTTACTTGTATTTTGACTTGTACTGTGTACTTATGTATCACAGTAAACGTCAACTAAAAATTGAAATAAACTGGACATTTTAAAACAAAAAAGCAGTGATACATTGTAGTGACATTTTACAACCTGAAATCGGGATATTTTCATGGCATCCCGCTATCGCGGACTCTCGCTATTACGGACACCAAATGACGGTTCCCAGGGTGTCCGCCATAACGAGAGTTGACTGTATATCAAAAAATACAAAGTTAGTCTAAAGTCGCTATACATGAGTCTACCTGGTACATGCCAACTCCTAAATGTTTCGGTTCTATTTTGACGAGTTCCAGTAAAGGATTTTGTAGCCGCCTTGCAATGGAAACTAAAAACAAGAAAATCATGAGGAGTTGCTTTTTCAAAATCATCTCGAGATAAAATGAAGATAGATTTATTAGAGGAAATTTTAATTTGACTTGCCAGCACTTCGAAGGTTCACGTCTAGTTTTGGCATCTCAATTTCGGCTTCTTTAGAAACACTATAGATCGAAGCTCCATCTTCACTAACAATACTAAAAATAATATGTTCTTAGGATTTATGGTGAAGGAAAATTTCGAGTGTTGGAATATATACATTTTAAGACCAAACCGGGACCAGTTGCGAAAAATGCAACTTCAAGGCCTTCCGGCTGGAATTGAACCCGCGACCCTGCGATGCTAGTGCAGTGCTCTGACCACTGAGCTACGGAGGGCGTTGCCGAGAGCCTAGTCACGGGTTCTGTATATATAGTGGTGGTAAAAAAAATAAAAAATAATATCCGTATGAGCAAATCGTATACGATTAGGACAGGTTATAGTTTAGTTGTAAAGATTTTGCTGTGCAAGCTGTGTTAAGTTGTCAATACTCAGAAAAACTCTGAGCTCCAGACAGGACTCGAACCCGCAACCTTCTGAATGCTAGACAGACGCTCTAACCATTGAGCCACTGGAACTCAGATGGCAGAGCAAGGTTAAATACGGTATTTAAACCTGGGACGAGTCTTGCCGTTATCACAAATACTTGTTGGACTACAAGTCGTGTTGTTCAGTCAAATGTTGTTAGTTAAGTTAGGGTTCGAGTCCTGTCTGGAGCTCAGAGTTTTCCTGAGTATTGAGAACTTAACACAGCTTGCACAGCAAAACCTTTACAACTTTACAAGCATCAAGCTACAACTACCTAACTTAACTAAGGTTATAGTTTGCTGGCGTCAGCTAGTTTCCTATCCAGTCTTTTTATTATCTATGATATAGGTAATTAAACCATAGAGATATTCCCCCTACCTGTACACCAGATCCTTCCTAAGTTTTCCTGCTTCTTTCATTTTTGTAATAAAACGCTCTGTCTCTCGGCAGGCCTTTCCGTTACCAAGAGCAATAGTGTAGCAACTATACGAAAGAAACAATTGGTGTTGAAAAAAATTTTGACCCAACCAAATTAAGATCAGAAATTTAACCGTCCCAACCATTTATGGG
Organism: Chrysogorgia sp. JL179-B06; assembly: GCA_035772405.1. Classification (NCBI taxonomy): domain Eukaryota; kingdom Metazoa; phylum Cnidaria; class Anthozoa; order Scleralcyonacea; family Chrysogorgiidae; genus Chrysogorgia; species Chrysogorgia sp. JL179-B06. The sequence goes on from JAYKKM010000232.1 coordinate 51,390, forward strand.
TAAATAAAATCTTTCACCCAAATCAAGAAGAAAAAAGTTAGATAAAGCCCAATTCCCAGCGTATCGTCGATACAAGTTTTAATAACAAACCCAAATAGATATACAGACAGATCCTACTGTAACTTTCAGATTATTATCTCCCTATACAGAGCAGGGATCCAAGGAAAACAAGGAGAGGAATACAATAACAAAAGCTAGTTCGCAATGATGACTAAGGAGAACTGATGATGAGATTCCAATTTTAAATGATGAACTCTTAATTTTTTTATGTAAATAGTCATAAAAATGTTGTTACCCAACCCTTCAGATAAGTGATTTTTTTTACCCAACCATATTGGTCTTAGAATTTTCAGTTACCCAACCATTTTCTCTTCGGCCCCCACCACCTCCCCCCCGGCCATAAATAATGACCGCTCTCTTACAACCAGTGACGGATCATTCCAGCTTGATCTGGTAGGGGGGTGCTTAGTGAGCGAAGTGAGATCAGGCCTGTGGGGCGCATCCGAGGCAGGATGGAGCGCCGCTGAGGGAGCTGCGGCAGGAGTCTGGGGACACAGCCCCCGACAGGGTCCAGGGACCGAGCTGGTGGTGGGGCTGGGGGTAGATAGATAGTTTTATTTCAAAAAGTTATATTGCATTAGAGACTGAATATTTGAATTGTCTAACTAGTTATCATGCTATTATCTTATTTTGGTTCTATTTTATTTTTGTTTGACAATTGCCTTGCCAAATAAAATAAAAAATTGGATTTGACAAGGCAATTGGCACCCCCCGTACCCCCTGTAAATCCATCACTGCTTATAACATTCTAAAGTATTGAGACGTGAGACACAGGAGACACAGGTTGAAATCCTGGGTCAGACCTCCACTCAGGGTTTTAAAAATAATTGAGGAGAAAGTGCTGCCTTTCGGGTCTTCTCGGATAACGACCTTAAATCGTAGGCCCTCGGAACCCCTGTAATTGGACTTCTAGTCTGTTGGGGTATTCCGTTCACCTAAGAGTGATAAATCTAATAAACTAAACTAAACTAAACATTCTAAAGTATTGAGACGTACGGAACGAAAATGTTTATAACAAATATTTACGTTTAATTTATATTCTTTAGTTTATTACTACCGTACGTTTGCCTTACAGAAATAGTTTCCAGAAATCTATAAAAACGATGTCTTACTTGTGTCTAGTAAGGAGGCCTTGCAACTTCATCTCGGCAACGTGTGGTAGATTTTTAAGGAAAGGATAGATGACATCGGTAGCGAGTATATCACCTATAAAAAATTAAAATTTATGGTTAAAAAATTAGATGTAAAATAAAGATAATAGCCCAGCTGAAATTTTTTAAATTAACCTTAACTCTTCCCTGTCCGGCTGAAAAACATCCAAAATTGAACTACCTCTTTGTTCTATTGATATCTCGGGAAATATCCATAACTGTTGCGAAATCTATACCTTTTCTGAAAGCCCAATAAACCCGCTGTTACCAATGCTTTTGAATTTTCCGAACAAGACACATTATGTTAATATGAATTAGCATTAATTATCATAAATCAGGTTGAAAAACTTCCATTTTTCTAGAAAAGACCATCTTGCACGCCCGTCGGTAGCATCGTGAAAATTCAAAATGCCACCAATCGCAGAGTTGTTTATGAAATCAAATCAAATTTGGCGTGTGAGTGGCGCTTGTCGAATTTCAATTTTTAATCTTGCGTTACCGTGTGCCGTGTTTTTCGATGGACGACTTCGGGGGTCTTCTATGACCCCTTTTGACTGGGCCGGACAGGAAAGAGTTAACCCTAACCCTAATCCTAACCCTAACCCAAATCCTAACCCTAAAACTGACTTGGGTTGATGCTATAATAATTTTACATTTCGGTTGCTCGTATATCGAGAAAGGGCCTAAATTCTCACAACTAGCCACGTTTTGAGTCTTTATTATTCGAGTAATGGCGGCCGTATAATCTCGTATATAAAAACAGTCTGAAAAGGCGACTTCCCATACACTCAGCAGTGTACTACAATCATCGACAAAGTTGTTGGAACAAAGGTATCACAAAAGGTTTTCTGGCCCTCTTCCCCCTAAACAATGTTGTAAAAGCCCAAAACGTTAACGGGGTTTTCTCAGTTGTTTCCCAAGAGCTTTCCATCATTGTAAAAGCAACATTGAGTAGACCTCTTTCATAATGGCTGCTAATTTAAATATTCTTTTATGTGCATATAAATTAGCCTTTACAACCTCGTTAGGAAGCAAAGATTATTTTGAATTGCTGACACGCAAACGAGGCTATAAAGGCTAATTTAGACGCATATAAAGGAATATTTAAATTGGCCGCCATTACGAAAGAGGTCTACACACGGAAAAACGCATGTTCTGTTACAGCATTCAACAGCACTGATATCAGGTCTGTTCAGGATAATGTAGCGATCAGCACTGATGCCTTATCATCTGTATTTATCTGTATTCATAAACTGCAACAGTTTGTTCCCAACATATCTGTATCATTCTGTTACATCAGACAGGGTTCTGCCCACGGTGGGCGGCGCCGGGCGGCAGCGCCCGGCACTCACTCGTACCGCCCGGCACTCACGCGATAGCGGACCATTCCGCCCGGCACTCAAAGTAAGAAAACCTCATTTTTTTATCTTCAACGAACTTTTATTCAAACAATATTATTCGTTTAAGCGGCAAATTATGCGTGGAAATGGATCAAATGGCTCATTAAAAATTCTTACTGTAAGGTTGTCCGTACAAGCATCCAAGATAACCCGTTATAATATAACATTTTGGCCGGTTACCACGTCAGGTTTTGTCTTTTAACATTAATTTTCGGTAGTTTTCTCAACACATTTCGTCTGCGAAAATTTGGCTTTCCGATGAGAGAACAGTGCCATTGAGAATGGCTTCTTCAGATTTCAGAATAAAAACAAACAAATCAATCGATCGTATAGATATGAATTTAATGTGTATATAACGTAATATTCTAGCGAACACTATTACGAAAAAAAAACAACAACTCTTTATTACTATTAATGACGATTAAACAAGCTGTTCATTTTTTTGTGTGATCTTGGTGCACGCAAGTGCGCAACTTCAAGGAAATATCACGACGCTACATACTACAGTTCTAAAAGACGTTTCTCATTATCCTGAGCGCTAGGAAAGACTGAAAGAATCAAGAAGCGAGACAACGTATTTTTCGTACGGTTTCCAACATTAGAGAAATGACCGAAATCGATGCGCGAAATCGCGGTTCAACGTTCAATTCATTGACGCTTATTCCTCTGAGTTTTTCCTGAGAACTCGCCTACACCTTTACTTGTTACGAGCTTACGGAAGACTTGATACACAATAAAAAACAAAACCAGTTCATTAGCGCGAGTTATTCAGTAAAAACAAAATAAAATACCTTTTCCGCATTTTTGTGATTTTGATGTCAAATTACAATTGCACGCGGATTGGTAAATTCTTGAAGTAATAGATCAAACACGAGAAAGAGTGTTTCATCCGATATCCAGTCACCGAGAAGTAGGTTGAAAAACGAGGCGATAGCCGAGTTTTTTAACCGAATTCGAGGTGACTGGATAGAGGATGGAACACTCTTTCGAGTGTTTGATGTTACATCTCAAACGAATCAGTATTTTAAGAATCTCGCGGGGGGGTAGTGAACTGTTTTAGTAGGGTTAGTAAAACTAACTAGGCGGGGGGTTAGGGTTAGAAAACCCGTTAGGCGGGGGGTTAGGGTTAGGATCTTTTGTGTGTTGGGGTTGGGTCTAGCATAAGAAACTAAAATAGATCGTCCAGAATACGGGCGCTGACAATAAAGAACGCCCGGGATGTAGTAAGACCCGTGCGACCACAGGCCTCGTGTATAATGATGGTTGTATGTTGTAAACAAGCAGGGAGTCACTCTGCAAATAAACTTTTTCTACGGAAGTTCCACCAAGTGCCTTTGTAGGAGTACATATCCAAAGCTGATTTACAATAGATTTGATGGCTATAATATCACCCAGCAAAACGTAACCACTGACATTTTCATGGGGGGGGGGGGGAACGCCCCTATACTCCTTGTACCCGGCACTCACATGGTCCTGGGCAGAACCCTGATGTCATCAGACTGACCCAACGCACTGTTCCAATCTGATACCGTCAGTTCTGAACAGTCTGTTGGCGACAACAGTGTGATACAGCTATGATATCATACCTGTATCAGGCCTGAAGGTGCAACAGGCTGCAACAGGTCTGTGGCGCTTTTGCGTGTGTATAGGGGAGTGGCTGTGGCGTAGCTAGCCTTGGCGTTTGTCAGAAAATCCTTGTCGTCTGTCGGAAAATTTGGGTGGTTGGGACTTGGGAAAGTTGTTGATTGTAACAGGATTAACGTTAACATGTTATAAATTGTACTTTATAGTTTTGCCGTGTTGACATATAGAGCATATGATACGTAAGGATAGCATTAAAATATCGGATCTTGTGACTTGAATCTTGTTTAGAGCAACTGAGCATTTTATGCCAATTTTACTCTGGCGACCATTCTTCGAGTAAAATGGTGGTGCTTGAGTACAAGAACCAATGCCTGCCGGGTTTAATGAAGCACAACTTGACGGCACAATTTGAGAACATTGTAACGCTTTGAAACCCTGCCTCACCTCACCCGTTTCTTCAGCACACGATGAAAGAGCGTTCAGCTGCTTGAAGCGTGTTAAGACGTACTTGAGAAGCACGATGTCCGAAAAGGACTCTCAAACCTTGCATGCATCTCAATAAATCGAGAACTTGTTTCATCAATTTCTATTAGAGAACTTCAAAAACCATTTTTGAATTCGAAAGCCAGACGAATATTTCAATGACTTACGTGGACAAATTGTATCTCTCTAGTGCTCTACAGTCATATGTAAACATGCACACAGATATAATTCACTGATCTCGAAAGAAGACTGGATCGAGTAACTATTGTTCAGAAAATGAAGCCGGAAGTCCGCCATTACTAAGGGAACAACTGAGGATCCTATTAGGTTTTTTGTTGGATTATGTGCTCTTACCATCGACAAAATAAAATAATTTTACTATAAAGAGGACCAGAAGACATTTTTCAAATTACTGGGTAAAACAATTCGTGGCCTACCTACAGATTTACTGCGACTTTGGTCCCTTACTAATGGCCGCCGTTGGTTCTAATTATCCAGTGAGAGAAGCCTAATATGAGACGTCAAATTAGGTTCAAGATTTTATGCATTTAATGTTAACAAAGAAACTATATTGGCCAGACACTAAACCTATTTCGCGAGCGTCACAGTTTGATTTGCTTGCAAACTCGGAGCTTCTAATGATCGCTCGTCAATTTACATTATGCAAATATGCAAGCTTCAAAATCAGCTCATCAGATACAATGCAGTCCTATTTTTGAGATCAGTGATATAATTCTACATGATTGTAGAATGTAACCACGCCCATTTGTTACGACGCCTATTTTGACAAGGCCCGTTTTTTCCGGAAAATTTGGATGCCTGCCCCCACTAAAAAATGCTAGCTACGCCACTGGGGAGTGAGGTATCCTATTAAAGTAATTTATTAAATTTCCCATAACAATTATTAGGACATACATTCCTCAATTTGTTCCAACTAATTTTGTCAATGATTGCAGATAAATCATGATAAGAAAAAAGAAGTCCAAAATAGAACATTTTCATATTACCATTAAGATTGACAACGGCAATTTTGCATCCATGGTCAAAACCAGGATCGATTCCCAGAACAGTTCTGTTGTGCACTGGTGGACTGAGCAGTAGACGACGCAGATTTCGCGAAAAGATTTGCACAGATTCTTGTTCGGCTTTCTTTGTGAGTTCAGCTCTACAGTTATATAAGACGATAGAAATATATTAGAAATATAATAGAAATATATGTTGCGAAAAATGCAACTTCAACGCCTTCCGGCTGGGAACTGAACCCGCGCTCTAATCGACTGAGCTACAGAAGCCTTTGTCGTGGCTTAGCTACGCGAGTTCAGTATAAATGGTAGTGTTATATAGCTACTAGTAGGATACGAGCTATCTCGTAATTTGATTGGCTCCTCTACTACTAGGCTATCACATCATATCCTAGCAGTAGAGAAAAAAAACAAGATGGAAAAAAGCTGAAAACGATGGGGTTTTATAAAGAAACCCCGAACTGACTAGTAAGTGTTTGGCTATATAATATAACAATTATAATATTTGCTCTCGTCGTATATGAACTAATAGCCTATGAGCTCATATGCGACTCAAGCTCATCGTCGTCCTCCTGATCCTCCTCGTCCTCTTGATCCTCCTCCCCCTCATCGTCGTCGTCTTCCTCGTCGTCCTCATCCTCCTCGTCCTCCTCGTCTTCTTTTTCTTCTTCTCTTCTCTTCTCTTCTCTTCTCTTCTCTTCTCTTCTCTTCTCTTCTCTTCTCTTCTCTTCTCTTCTCTTCTCTTCTCTTCTCTTCTCTTCTCTTCTCTTCTTCTCCTTCTCCCTCTTCTTCCTCTTCCTCTTCCTCCTCCTCCCCCTCCCCCTCTAACAGAAAAGAACTCCAATAAAAGTAATACCTTTTACGTCTAAGCAACTTTGGTAGCATCAGTCTATTGCGACAATCATCCAGGGTTGAATTCATTAATTCTCTAACAAAGTCTATACAAGCCAAAAATATATTAGGATTTATTGTATATATGTAGTAGTGGTCATGGTAATGCCGGGATAAGATTCTGGGTATATTACAAGTAATATTTGGCATTTCACTCGATTAAACTACATGTTCTAAGGATTTATGGTGAAGGAAAATTTCGAGTGTTGGAATATATACATTCTAAGACCAAACCGGGACCAGCCGCGAAAAATGCAACTTCGAGGCCTTCCCGGCTGGAATCGAACCGCGACGCCAGTGCAGTGCTCCGACCACTGAGGGTGCTCTGACCACTGAGCTACGGAGGCCAATTTTCCCTTTCGTAAACGGTCGTTACCATCCCGAAGCGTCGTTACCATCCCAACTCTCATAGAATATTGGGTAAGCGGAGTGAAATTCCTCGTGGTCCCAAGGTTCCCGCACACTTTATTTCGCGGCTCCTCGTATTCTTTCATAATATTTCTATCTAAAAAGCGAACAAGCATCTATATGGCGAGTTCTTTGAAAAAAACAAATTTAAACAAACCCGAAACAATGAAGAGGCAGATTTGGAGCAAGTCTAGATTTGGAGCAAGGGCCTTCGCTCGAAACGTTAGACAACTTACACGCTATTTCGGCAATACACCAACCTTTTTATACATTTTGATTTCTATTTCTACACTGCCTACGCAGCACAACACGTTTTATAATAATAATATAACAATAATAATAGACGTATTAGGAGCATTATACAATAGTCTCAATGTTCTTACAACAATATATTCTTAAATTTACTTATAAAACTTATTACAGTTTCATTATAAGATAAAGCCTACTACATATTTTCCCACTATGAACAAAAAAATATATTAATTTAAAAAAAGAAAAGTCTTAACTGCTGACTTAAAATTACCCAACAAAGTGATATAGTTGGTGCATGCATTCATAACATCAAAACTTGACAGCTGTAATAGCATCCTATATGGCTTACCAGAAGCTGAATTGAGCAAGTTACAGCGAATTCAAAATACAGCTGCAAGACTTGTAACAGGGGTTAAAAAATCGGAGCAAAACTCCCCTGTGCTTTGTAATCTTCACTGGTTGCCGGTGAGATCAAGGATTGTATTTAAGATACTAATAATTACTTTCAAGGCTTTGCATGGCCAGGCGCCTGTTTATATTACTGATTTGCTAAATAAATATAAACCTACTCGTGCTTTGAGATCATCAGACCGTAATCTGCTACTTGAGTCAAAATCCAAAACGGTGACTCATGGAGACAGAGCTTTCTCGGTTTCGGTACCAAAATTGTGTAATTCATTACCACAGGAAATTGAAGCTTTGATTATCCTTTATCACTTATTTAAAAGCATCTATGACTAGTAAGTGACCTTACGAATGTTCCATGGCAAATGCAGAAATGCTTAACTACATTTATGGTTATACAGTATATTACGGTGGTCCATATATGCAATGCGCAAATAATAGTTTCAGTCGACAAATATTTTTTTTCGGTCGACAAATATATTTTGTCAGTCCACAAATATATTTTGAAATCTCGCAGCATACGTTGTTGCGATTGATATTTCCAAATCCCGAATAACGTCGTTTGCCTTTTGGAAAGTATCTACATATACGTTGTCGTTGTGACTATCGATCACAAAATCGAATTTACTGGTCCAGGATTGAGAGTTTGCTATGTATAATTTCTTCTGCATGAACGCTCTTCCCCTGTATACTAAATACTAAATATTTACATATTTTGAATTTCACGACGAACATGTCACCGCACGAGGAATTTCACTCCGCTTACCCAACATTCTATGAGAGCTGGATGGTAACGACGCTTCGGGATGGTAACGACCGTTAAGGAAAGGGAAAATTGCGCCGCCGCCGAGAGCCTGGTCACGACCTGCTTGCGTTGGGAAATGATTTGTTCACGTCAATTATGTAATTAAATTATTAAATTAAAAATTATTTGAAGATCATGGTTTTAACATACATACCAGAGGAATGTCGTGAAATACATTTTTTCTTTGCTATATTTAGAAAACTGTGTTGAACATGAGTTGGACAATTCAACTTAACAAGAAGTATTCTACGTTCCTCTGCTCTGTTGATAGCTAAAACCTGCAAAACGAATTCAGAACATTATTACATTATATATTTAAAAATAAATCATTACAAATATAATTGATTATTATCAATCGTAAATAATTGAGGAGTTTATTGAAAAATATAATTTAAAATAATATAAATAATGTATTGTGATGGAAATATTGCAATCTTACCTGATGAGCTTTGAGCCGTTTGATTTGCATGTTTTTTTCATGGTAATCTGTGTATTTTTTGTCACTTTTGGAATTCTTGTGTACCTTTGTTTCTAACGTAGTATTGCTTGATTCAAACCTTAAAATTTAGAAAGGAATTTACTTTCATTTACCATTTCCTACGTACTGATGCAGATCTGTGTGAAAGGGGTTTGAAGGGTGCTTGAGAGAGGTTCAATACGCAGGTACCTCTAGAGAGCACTTCAGCATATAGGTTCAACAGATGGTGACTTGGGCATTTAATTAGAATTATTTGCAAGTAGTAATAGCAAGCAGTATACCTTGCGGAAATAACAGAAGCAGGCTTTTAGCCAGGAAACCGTCCAGCCGTCCTATGGACGGCCACTTTTTGTATGGCCAGCCACGGACGTCCTAAGCAAAATATTTTCCTCAAACAACAACTTACAGGTTTCCCCCTTTCTAATGTTTCTTGATTACTGTTAGCTGCTGTTTATTGCTGTTTAGCTGCTGTTTATTGATTGCGAGATCGATTTAATGTGTATATGCAGTGCCGTAGGAACGATTTTTCACCTGGGGGGGGGGGGGGGGGGCAAAGTAACTGTGTAACATTTCTGAGACCTCTGAAATGACATTTTTTGCATTTTGGAGAGCAGAAGTTAACACAATTTAAAGGCCGAAATAGGGAGTGTTTAGTGACATTTTTTCTCGAAATTGTGACAAATCGATTTGCAATGGGTTGACCGCAAGCTTGTTGGTAATCGTTGTGATACTCGTTATATCAACAAGCATTTTTGGATTGTTTCAAAAATGTCCGACTCCTACGGTTCTGCACCTATATCAAGTTGCAACAAACTTACTGGCTGCAAGATTGTTAAGCCTTGACAAAATAAACAGTTTACTACAAATTGTTAGCAGATTTCTTAACACATCCTCCAACAAAGCTCATGTAGCCACTAATAATTATTTGGGCATGGCTGCAAGACTATTTGTTTCTTAAAATTGAAATACACTTACTGTATAGTTTTAGTTTGTTTGGTGTAATATTACATATAATTACTTATTCCAAGTATCTTTAAATATTCTAAAATAAAATAAGAAAATTTGGGTGGAAAGTGGGAGGGCACATGCCCCCCCCCCCCCAGCCCCCGGCTCTTACGGCACTGATATGCTGTAACATGAAGTAGCAAAAACGTTACTTAATAGAATAGGGATGAGCCGATACGATAAATTCCGATACGATAAATTCCGATACGATATACGGGCTTATCGACCTATATATATCGGAGGTTACCGATAATGGTCAGCAGGAATTCTTAACACTTAGATTTGGGGTAAAAAGTTACATAACGTAAGTGTTACTATAGACTAGTAGACCAGTAACAGTCTAACAGAAACGTCTTTACGATAGATGAAGAATTTAGTATAGTAATAAATTTATTTTGAAAAGTATCAGTAAATGGCTAATCTTTTACCTAATACTGTACATGTATGTCATGTGAAACCTGATCATGTGAAATATCGGCTGACGTTTCATATAAGTATCCCGAATTTAAAACATAGTCCTAACCCCAAATCCAGGCCTGAATATTATTTTTTGGAGCTCGCCGGACACAATGTCCGGCCACAGAGAAAATCGGCCGGACAAGACCACTTGTCTGCCAGACAAGACCACTTTTCTGCCGAACATTCTGTATGCAGCACGGTCTTATAAAAATACGTTATACAGCATGTCACTTCAGAAATAGTAAGGTTCAGTCTACGCTATCTGGCACGATGCCGTCCAAGAAAACTGTTGATAACTGGAGAACAGTTATCTTTACTTCTAGGGGAGTTTCTGTTTCCACTTGCTAAGTTATGTCACAGGGTTCTGATACGTGCTTCACTAGGACTTGCAGGTGCTCTGAAATTGCAATTCCGGAGGTAGAAAATGGCCTCCAAAAAAACTCTGCAAAAGTGCTGAATAAGAAGTCAACTCGGCCGGACATTATTGTCCGGCAACAGCTTCAAGATGCCCGTCATAAGACGAATTTACACCGGACATTGTCCGATGTCCGGCCGTAATATTCAGCCCTGCAAATCTAACCTTAGTCCTAACCCTGAACCTAATACTGATCCAAACTCTTACGATAATGTTTTCTTTTAGAAATAAGTAGCTGATTTTAGTTTCGAATTTTACTACCGATAGTCTATGTGACGTCATTTCGGGATTTATAGATATGAAACTTCACCCTAAATATCAAAGTAATTTGACAGTTTATTCTGGAACAGAATCTGTCTTAAACAAGTTGGCATTTTCTTGACAAACAAAAGGAAAGTAGAGAAAGTAGAAGAGAGAAGTCAGTATAGAAGTCAGTAGAATATTGTTGTGTTACATGGGCTAACAACATCCCGGGATATCTTCGTGACAAAATAGAAATGACACAGAAGCACGCCATGCGTATTTTGTTCCCTGGCTTACATTATCGCGAAGCAATCGTGGCCGCCAAGTGTAGTCGACTGTATGACAGGAGAATCAAACTCTGTTTGAAGGTGTTAAAGAATATTAGAAAGCCGGATTCGCGTCTTCATCACTTCCTGCCTCCATTACGTCAAGAATGCCATTCACATAACCTCCGAAATAACTCTAGTTTTAACTTGCCTAAATGTCGAACTGATAGATATAAAAAGAGCTTTTCTCCAGCAATGGCCTGTACAGTATAATTTAATTGTCAAAGATTTTTACCTTTATAACATATGCATGTTAGTTTTAGCTACTAATAAATAGTTTAAATTTTAACAAAACATTTAACAATTAATTAGAATGTATGAACATTATACTTGAATATATTAATTTGTAAATATATAACCTAACGCACTTCTTATAGTAAATTTTTAACTTTTTTACTACTGTATGTAAACATAATGTAATTCACACTTGTGTGCGAGATTATGTTAATAAACCATTATTATTATAATATTTATCAGTACCGCCGATGTCTTTGTTATCGCCTGATGACAAATAAGCCTGAAAGTTGCTGATTATCGGCTTCTACTGATTAATTTCCGATTATCGGCTCATCTATATAATAGAACCACTGTTTAATATGTTTGATAAACTCACTTGCTGACGGCCACGCCCACCAAAATATTTTGTGGCCACCCCCACCAAAATGTTTGGACAGCTAGTTTTGAAATCCTGGCTAAAAGCCTGAACAGAAGCCAGAGTTTTCGAAAGGATTGAATTGGTAATAAGAAAGCTCTTTTCGTGTTAACCAATGTTCAACTACACTAACACTATTAGTCTACAGGGTCCGAATTAGCGCTCCAAAACAGCTTCGCATTTTTCTTTAGTGTCACATTGTTGCGTAACATCTCCCAACGTTGCGTAGCGTCTTACAACGTTGCGTAACGTTTTACAACGTAGCATGCGTAACGTCTTACAACGTAGCTTAACGCCTTCTAACGTAGCGTAATGTCTTACAACCGTCTTTCCACGTAGCGTAACGTCTTACAACTTTACGTAGCGTCGTACAACGTTGCGTAGCGTCCTACAACTTTACGTAGCGTCGTACAACGTTGTGTCTTACAACGTTGCGCAGCGTCTTACAACGTTGCGCAGCGTCTTACAACGTTGCGCAGCGTCTTATAAATCTTACTGTACAACGTTGTGTAACGTCTTACAAGTTACAACGTAGTGTAACAACGTCCACGGTGAACTTGGTTACTGAAAATCAGCTTCGAAATTCTCAGAAAAATCACTTTGCAGATTTTCAAAATTTTCAAAATCGCTTCACAATTTGCGATTTGCGAAGCGCTAATTCAGTAAGAGCTAATTAAAGTTTACAGTGCATTGTGGGAAAAGGGGCATCCTTCAATCTTTGTTTATAGTACTGTCAATTGAAGATGAATAATTAGGCCAAACAAAAAATTATGTGGTTCTTATACCATCAACCCTAAATTTTATCCAGCATGTTTAGTAGGAAAAGTTTTATTTTTTTAAATGTTTTTCAAAATTGTGAGCTGCGAAATTCAATAACACAAGTATAAGATGTCATTTCTGAAAAGTCTTTTTAGAGCAGAAGCTTATCAAGTCCAGAAAAATTGTCAGGAAATTAAAAACGTTAGTTTTTTAAACACAAGTTATGTCATTTCTAAAAAAATCTTAAAGTCTTTTTAGAGCAATTAAGCTTATCAAGTCCAGAAAAATTGTCAGAAAATTTTTAAGCCATAAAAATTTACTCGGTCAGGTTATATGTACACCATTTTTTTTCTTTGGCCTTTAATTATTGATGTTTTAGCCATTATACATACAAATCGTTCAAGATGTTGTACATGTCTTTGTCTTTCGCTATAACATCAGCTAGAATATGTTGAACACCTTTGGCGACTTCAGTTGCATTTGACAAGCCTAAACATTCAAAGATTGTTAAAATATATTAAAACAAATTAAAACCCTGTTAAAACAAATCCCAAATTTTGATATTTGATTATTTCTATGACACCATACCTTTTTGCTCTGGCTTAATGAACATATTGAGGTTGTTTATACTCGGCTGTGCTCGAATCATGTCTGCTGCCTTATCTAAGCCAAGCTTTCTTGCACGGTTTGCCAATGATAACTGTGATCCCTTTTTTAAGGGCGCGTACTACACAAAAATATTATAATAATAAATGTACAGACAATACATGGACAATCATCAAGCTCATATCCTCAGAAAAATTATTTTGAGTCCTGGACAGGAATCGAACCTGTGACCTTCTGATTACTGGTGAGATGCTCTAACCATTGAGCTACCAAGACTCAGAGAGTGAAGATTACATTCATGTTGCATCCCATACATTGCAGCAGTTATATATACAGTATTAACACAATAAATGCACAGTTGGTGACACATTGATATATTGCATAAACAGTAAAGTGCAGTCAATAGTAAATTATGTAACAGTATATTGTATTATCAATGATGCTGAGTGCTGACTCACTATATCTTCAACATCTGGTAACGTCCTTGCAGATTTTAATGCCAACTCAATTTCTGGTGTAAGTTTATCACCAATAGATTTTGCAATTGATTCCTTTCTAACTTCTACATTTCTAGAATTAGAAACATAAAAATTGTGACATCAATGTAAAATTTCCAGACAACAAGAGGGGTGTCCGGTTAAGAGGGTGTCCATTAAGAGGGGTGTCCAGTTAAGAGGGGTGTCCATTAAGAGGTGTGCCCAGTTAAGAGGGGTGTCTGGTTAAGAGGCATGTCCAGGACCATTAAGAGGGGTGTCCACTTAAGAGGGGTGTCCATTAACAGGGGTGTCCAGTTAAGATGGGTGTCTGCTTAACAGGGGTGTCCATTAAAGATGGGTGTCTACTTAAGAGGGGTGTCTGCTTAAAGAGTAACTATAGCCAAAACAATTACTTTTAAATAAAAGGCCTTTACGTATAGTGTTTAGAAATGTTAATAGTTTTACGTATATACGTAAGTAATTCATGCTTTTGGACGCTGCCATTTTAGAGTTTGCTCAATGGGTCAATGTTGACATACAGCGCAGGTGGGGATTTCTTTTCAATTTTGATGTGCTTATCTTTTGTTCCTTACACTTAATAATGTCAAAATTGAATGGAAACTCCAGCTGCATATTGAGTTTTATCCGTTGAGCAATTGCATAAAGTGGCAGTGTCCAGAACGGTAGAAGCATAAAATACGAGAACGAAAACGTTATTTCTCTACTAGTACAGAAACCGTAAAACTATTAACATTTCTAAGCATTATACTTAAAGGCCTTTTATATGAAAGTAATTTATTTTTTGACTACAGTTGGAGTGTCTGTTTAATACCTCAAATTGATTTTAAATTTGCCGCGCACGTTGCAATATTTGGTAAACAAATACAGTAAACAACAATATAAAACGAACGTAAATAACTTACTTCACTTGAGTTAAAGATTCCTGAATCATGCGAATTTTCTCAACTTCTAAATTTCCAGTGACGTTTCTTCGGTAACGAGCAATAAAAGGGACCGAGTCGCCGTCTTCCAAAAGATGGACGATATTTTCTACTCTGGTTAAATCGACTTGCACATCTTCGACAATATAAGTAGAAAGTTCGTGGAGACTGGCGTGGTAAACTTTGTTTTTGGTACTCATGTTACGGTATTATTTGTATCATATATTGAGAGAGCAGCCTTTTCTCTGTGATACAAATTTACAAATATCAGGAAGAACACATGATAATAGATGCGTGGCGCGGCGGAGGCTCTGGGAACGAGATTGAAGCTTACTATATTTTTTGCTAAAATATTAAATATTGTTAAAAATAAAATATTGCATAAATCTAGAAGTAAAGTTCATTTACATCTACTGCAATATGTACTTGTCTTTTCTGTGGGGTTTGGTGAGATTTGGGACATTTGCAGGTCATGTTATCCTAATAGTTCTCACGATTTAGCGTCCATTTCACACGATTTTTTTTTAAATTCTGGAAAAATTATTTTTCTCGGCCATTGAAACAGCACGAAAGAAAGAAATATCAAACTAAAGAAATCAAAATAATGTTTTAGTTTAGTTTATCAGCAGACAGCGGCAGTCACTGATTGAAACAAGGGATTTAAACTTGATCTTTGACTCCCGCCATTTTTATTTTTTGCGCCATCTTTTATTTCCCACGAGGTTAAAACAAAAATGGCTTGATGTCTGGCAAAAATCTCCAGATTTGTTATCAAATCTCCAGATTTTTTAGGCAAAAATTTTTAATATAGAGGTTGGCAGGTCTGATATGAACAAATGCATGCGTACTTATTTGTGCGAAGCAACTCCGGTTTGGATAACACAAAAACAGACAAAAGAGTTTGACTAGTAAAGCATCATGATAATACTTTAAATTTATTTTGCCCAATGCTAAATAATATTTTGGGAGCTCACTTTTCGAGATGTCGTGGGTAACCAGGCCTTATCCAAAATGGCAGCCAATATTGGTTGGAAAACTCGTTAGGTGAGGGATTATGGTTTTGGATAAGGCCTGGTTACACAGGAAATTTCAAAAAATGAGCCCACAATTAACCTGTCCTTATAGACCTTTTTAATAAGTCTGGCGCAGTGAACTCAATATATTATAACTGGAACGATAACTCGTAAAGCAAAAAGTGAGGCAAAAAGTTCCAGGCCCCTACGCGGTTTGCAGGTAGATTTCAGGCCCCGTACGCGGTCAGTCTTTGCTTCAAGGCGTAAACGTTTTTGCAGTATTGTAGACCTTATAATATTTTTGGTAAATAACTTACTTGAACCATGGATAGCTAGTAAAATAAATTTATTTCACTATCCATGATTGAACTGGTGAATCGCTCAGTAGCTGACTTCGTATTACGCACGCCATCTTATTTAAAAGCTCGCACTACCTAACATTGTAAAATCTAATAACTTGCGGTACCAGGATCCAAAAGATAAAGCTGAAGCATTTAACAACTACTTTTTCTCATCCTTTACTTTGTCTGCCGACGATCTTTCTATTCCTGACTTTAGTGTAGACAGTGATTTTGGAGTAGCTTCTTTAGAAGATATCATTCTAACCAGCGAACAAGTTGCAGGAATTTTGAGTCAGCTTCATTCTAATAAAGCTCATGGTCCTGACGGGATTCCGGCAAGAATACTAAAAGAATGCGCAAATGAAATCGCTCCTTCATTATGTAGTTTGTTCAACAAATCCCTTAGACTTGGACGCTTACCATCGCAGTGGAAACTTGCACATGTTGTGCCCGTTCATAAAAAAAATGATAAAGAACTCGTGTCCAACTACCGACCTATATCTCTTTTAAGCATCGTATCTAAAGTTCTTGAACGCTGTGTGTTTCTAAACGTACTTCCGCATGTTTCATCCAAGATCAACAGTGCTCAGCATGGTTTTTTGAAAGGCCGATCAACAGTCACGCAACTTCTATGCTTTCTACACGATATTGGTTCTGCACTTGATAAAGGTTTTCAAACGGATATTGTATACCTTGACTTCAGTAAAGCCTTCGACAGTGTTAACCACAAGCTGCTCATCCACAAATTACGAGCCTATGGTATTGGTGGAAATCTTGCCACTTGGTTCTCCAATTATCTAACAAAATCGATTTCAAAGCGTTGTAGTTGATGGTGTAGTTTCTAGCGCTCTCCCAGTTTTATCCGGTGTACCACAAGGATCGATCTTAGGACCTCTACTATTTACGATTTATGTGAATGAACTACCCACTATAGATTCAGAAAGCAGCTCCATTTTCCTCTATGCAGATGACACAAAGTGCTATAGAACCATCCACCAAACCGCTGATGCAATATCTCTACAAAACGATCTCAAACTTCTGCATGACTGGAGTAAGAAATGGTTTCTGAAATTCAATGAACTCAAATGCGAGTCTCTTTCTATTACAAGAAAGAAAAACCCGGTGTGCTTTGACTATAAGATGGGTAGCCACGTCCTTGGTTCTACATCTACCCAGAAAGATCTTGGAGTGTTGGTGACTTCTGATCTCACGTGGAAATCACATACGTCCAATGCGGTCAGTAAAGCGAACAGAATACTTGGACTATTGAAACGAAATACCAAGTCATTCAGCATTAGTTCAAAGAGATTGCTTTACCTGGCCCATGTTCGTCCTCATATTGACTATGCTAGTGAGATATGGTCTGGCCAATCAATTAATCAAATGAGAGATATCGAGGGCGTCCAAAGGCGAGCCACAACATACATCCTTGGCATACCAAAGTTGTCCGCCGATTACAAAGTCAGACTAATAAAAACCAAACTTCTTCCGCTTTCATATTGGCACGAAATTAAGGACTTGCTTTTTCTTCATGGTTGCTCAAATGGAAAATACAACATCGATTTATCTAACTATCTTCCAAATCTACCGGTTAACCATCTCAGGCATTCAAATAAACATAATTTCAAAATACCAAAACCTCGGACTAAACATTTTCAAAAAAGTTTTTTCATAAGATCATCTAGACTTTGGAACACACTCTCCGATCAAACAAAAGAAATTAACAAATATAGTCTCTTTAAAAATTATTTAAAATCAAGATACTTTGTCGCTCTCCAGAACACATTCAATACTGATATTATATCTACCTGGCGCTCAATATGTTTAAATTGTAATTCTGTCAGAGACCTTGAATCGCAGAACTTCAGTATTTGTTGTTAATATTAACTGTGCGTGCGTACGTGAGTGTGTGTGTTAGTATAATGTATTTGTTGTAATAAGTGATATAATAAGCGTATCACAGGCTGCGATATAGTAATATGTAAATGTTATAGTTATATATGTAATGTATTATGTATGTTTGTTAATTCTTAGGGTAAGACACCATGACTAGGGCTGAACATCCCTGTTGTGTCTTGCCTTGTGTATGTAAACACGAAAACAAATTAAAAAAAAACAAAAAAAAAACACAAACTTTCGCCTATGTTTGGCAAACGTTTTCTTCAGAAATAAACCACCCCCAAAGCTATAGAATATATTAAAGGAAAGATAAATGATCTATTAACAATATACGTACAGCTTTATCCCGGCAGCTAACTTAGTTTTCTTTAAAAGCGGATAACCGAACATGCCCAAAAATATAATTTTCGTCACGGATACCATCTTGTAAACAAAAACACGAACTTTCGGCTGTCTTCGACGAACATTTTCTTGAGAAATAATCAACTCCCAAAGCTACAATATATATTAAAACAAATATAAATCATGTGTTTACAATATGCGTACAGCGTATCCGGCTAGCGAACGTAGTTTTCTTAAAAAGAGCGGATAATCGAACATCCAAAAATAAAAAATAAAAAAATAAAAAATATGTACCTGCAAACCGCGTGGGGGCCTGAAACCTTGCCTCACTTTTTACCCGACTTATGACTGGGAGTTAGCGTTCCATATATAGAGTTCACTGGTCTGGCGTCAGCAGCCCTATGACGTAGTTTGCGGCAAAGGGAAGCCCCGCACGGCCATTTTGTTTGCTTCATTTTAAAGCCACAAGGAAGAAAGGCTCGAAAATGGTAAGTTTTACGTAATTCTCTTTAGTTAATGCTAAAAATTAATTATATGTTTATGATAGTTTATATTATTATTGTTATTTGTTTAAGTCTTACCTTAGTTTAGCTGGTAAACTCGTACATTCATCAACGTACGACCTTTGCTTACTCCTGTTGTTTAGATTTATATGTCACAAAAAAATACAATTTCCAATCATTTCCTGCCCTTTTTCTTAAATCTTCAAGTCTCATAAGCGTGTATGAACACACTGCCAAGGTGTAAATCATCAGTGAAGTCGATAAATCCGGGTATTAACAGTGAAATGACATTTCGCAAGTTCGCTTCGGACATCGACAGGAAAAGCACGAGGGTTGTTGCGGAAAAGAAGAGACAAAAACAAATACTTCCAGGTGAGTCGATCGTTAACGTTAGCAACATAGATGCATGAACAAGGCTTTGTAATAGTCGTACGCTATGTTGTATTGTTTTGTACATAAAACCGACCTACTAAGTGATGACTGATAGTACTTTATAGCACAGAAAAGTTTTTAACCTCAAACATTTTCATTTGGTAATTATATTAAACAGGTGAGAAAACATACATAGCTGAGTTACCATCAATTTCACTAAACATACTGTATGTGAAGAAAACCTGCATGAGCCACCTGCAGTTATTTCAAAAGATAACTATATATTCAGCAGTGAAGACCGCTTTGAAAATTCTCGAACATATATATAATGAATTGCTTGAAAAATACGAATTACTACTACAAACGACAAATTCACAGCACGAAAGAAAACTAGCCGAGTCTTGACTTTTTTCTTGGCTTCAGCAATCAAAATATTTGGCATTACAGTCGGCTTCAAATAATATTTCTTACAGAACGGATTAAACTCGATATCCTCAGTTTTTTTAAATACAACGAACATATAAAAGTATGTTTTCTTAAAAACTTTTCTGGTATGTCCGAAGCGAACTTGCGAAATGTCATTTCACTGTTAATACCCGGATTTATCGACTTCACTGATGATTTACACCTTGGCAGTGTGTTCATACACGCTTATGAGACTTGAAGATTTAAGAAAAAGGACAGGAAATGATTGGAAATTGTATTTTTTTGTGTGACATATAAATCTAAACAACAGGAGTAAGCAAAGGTCGTACGTTGATGAATGTACGAGTTTACCAGCTAAACTAAGGTAAGACTTAAACAAATAACAATAATAATATAAACTATCATAAACATAGAATTAATTTTTAGCATTAACTAAAGAGAATTACGTAAAACTTACCATTTTCGAGCCTTTCTTCCTTGTGGCTTTAAAATGAAGCAAACAAAATGGCCGTGCGGGGCTTCCCTTTGCCGCAAACTACGTCATAGGGCTGCTGACGCCAGACCAGTGAACTCAATATATATAACTGGAACGATAACTCGTAAAGCAAAAGTGAGGCAAAAAGTTCCAGGCCCCTACGCGGTTTGCAGGTAGATTTCAGGCCCCGTACGCGGTTTGCAGGTAGATTTCAGGCCCCGTACGCGGTTTGCAGGTAGATTTTAGGCCCTGATATATTCAGTCTCTGCTTCAAGGTAAACGTTTTTGTAGTTGTAGACCTTATAATATTTTTGGTAAATAAATTACTTGAACCATGGATAGCTAGTAAAATTAATTTATTTCACTATCCATGCTTGAACTGGTGAATCGCTCAGTAACTGACTTCGTAATACGCACGCCATCTTCAAAACAAAAACACAAACTTTCGCCTATGTTTGGCAAACGTTTTCTTCAGAAATAAACCACCCCCAAAGCTATAGAATATATTAAAGGAAAGATAAATTATCTATTAACAATATACGTACAGCTTTATCCCTGTAGCTAACTTAGTTTTCTTTAAAAGCGGTAACCGAACATGCCCAAAAATATAATTTTCGTCACCATCTTGTAAAAAAAAACACGAACTTTCGGCTGTCTTCGACGAACATTTTCTTGAGAAATAATCAACTCCCAAAGCTACAATATATATTAAAACAAAGATAAATTATGTGTTTACAATATGCGTACAGCGTATCCGGCTAGCGAACGTAGTTTTCTTAAAAAGAGCGGATAATCTAACTGTTCTAACATCCAAAAATAAAAAATTGAAAATGTACCTGCAAACCGCGTGGGGGCCTGAAACCTTGCCTCACTTTTTACCCGACTTATGACTGGGAGTTAGCGTTCCATATATAGAGTTCACTGCGCCAGACTTATTAAAAAGGTCTATAGCAACCCGTTGTCTAGCCACCTGAAGATGATGCATTGCACGCTTGTGTTATTGTCTAGAAACGGTATTTTATAAAAAAAACACTGAGTTTCTGACAAAATAACTACAAGAAAAGGAGAATACGACTAATTTATCAGTTTTTCCCTTCTTTTTCTCCCTCTCTTTCCCCCCGTTTTAAATCATTACTTACATCTTACTGGTGAGCACGTTGCATGGGACTTAGTCCTGTTTGTGCTTTGCCAATTTTTGGCATATTACTGCATTAGATTTACCCTATCAATTACCTTTATATATCCTGTGTACATACATATACATGTTTGTATTAATAGTGTATGCAATTATTAGTTAATTTAGTGCCAAAAATAAAGTTATTTAAAAAAAGATGGATGTGTTGTCTTTGGGTTTTCAAATGAATCAGACGTAGAAAATGAATTTCACTGATCATCACATTCCTTGAGCTACGTCACAGGTGACTCGTCTCAGGCCTCTTTCGGCTTTTTTGTCTCTCGGTTTTTTCTTTGCTAATACCAATGTTTAAAGGTGCCGTCAAGTCCGTACCGCCGCATGTGTGATATTTCAAACGTGGGCGACTCCGTATGTCAACAAACTTTAACGGACTGATAGATTTGCGGACAGTTCGAAAGCGAGTATTCGTCAAAGGTGGCGAAGGTGTGAGTGGTAGTTTGATAACTGTACAGGACTTACAGGCACTTTAAACCTGTTCGAAGCAAACTTCCTCTACAAGGGAGCGGTTCACAATAGAACTGACACATTTAAAACCACTTTTCGAGGTTGGTAAATGACTTACAACTTTCCACTTGTTCGTTTTAGCAGAATAGCATTCAACAGAATTGTGAACAACACGTCCATAAGAACCACCAAACACGTAAACCTTTTGTTTGAAACTCACGGCTGAACAGCGGTCGCGTCGTTCGTTCATGGCTGCAAAATAATGAAACAGTTGAAATAAATGGGAAGATACTTTTTTATCAGACATAGTTTGACGCTACTCTGGCTTAAAACGTTTTTTGAACGTAACTTTAAAAGTTACTGTCCATGGGCCAACGTTTCGACACTCCAATCTAGTGTCTTCATCAGGGGTGATCGTTGTAAAGTTAGGATCCCTATTTATACCCTCATCGAACCGATGATGACGTTATCAATTAACAAGATGCAAATAAGCTTCTGGTAATAAACCACCGTCATCGCGATTCAATGGGCCGTGGGCGCTATTAATATGCCAAGCCTCCAGGTAATAATTTTGAATCGCGATGACGGTGGTTTATTACCAGAAGCTTATTTGCATCTTGTTAATAGATAACGTCATTATCGGTTCTATGAGGGTATAAATAAGGATCCTAACTTTACAACGATCACCCATGATGAAGACACTAGATTGGAGTGTCAAAACGTTGGGTCATGGACAGTAACTTTTAATATGTAACTTTTAACTATGTCTTATTTACACTACCTGGTTGTGTTGGGAAATTATTTGTTATACTTTTTTATTCTAATAATATACATGAAAAAATTCTCAATTCGGATTTTGTTTTCTCATGCAATTTGGAATTAGTACACACTCGTGTATTTTTCAAAAAGAGCTCAAATTGTTTAGCCTCGCACAATTTTGATGTAATAGATCAAACATAAGTTTGAGTGTTTCATCAGGGGTTCCAAATATTGTTTTCGAGTGTTTGCAGTGCCCTGATAAAACACGATAAACGAGTGTTTGATGTTGCTTCTCAAACGAGCATACATATGATGAAACACGATAAACCAGTGTTTGATGTTGCTTCTCAAACGAGTATGCATATTTGTGTTTCATTGATTTGAATATGGAGATTAAGAAATGTGATCCAGTTCACCAGCAAGTTTCCTACATGTTTTCATTAGGTATCAAAACTCATGCATGTGATGTGGTATACGTTCATGGAATGGCTATGATAATTAATGAATTATTGATGAGTTTGAAACTCTTTTGAAAAACACACTAGTCTCGTGCGTATTAATCCCATATTGCACTCAAAACCATGTTATTATCTCTACTAATATTTGACTTACCATAAAACAGAATCATTTACAACGCTATACTTACAAGCAATGTATTCCCATTGGTTCTTGTTTGAATCATAAATCTCGCAATTGTTCTGTGGCTTCTTCTTGTTTGATCCTCCGACGACAATAATGCAATTATTGAGAATCACAGCACATGCTCCACTTCTTGCTGTCAGTAAAGGTGCGACGTTGTTCCACGAGTTTTTGGAAGGATCGTAACATTCCACCGTCTTTAATACGGAATGACCACGTGTACAACCTTGAGGGGAAGCACAAGGCTAATAATATACCTACATTTTACCAAACTAGCTTCAATAGGCTCTTATATTTATTTGATATCGAGGGTTTTCCCTATTTATGAGCATAGGCGTACCCCCCCAAAAAAAATAACGTTTTAAAAATGAAAATTTAGGGCACTTTTTGAAAGACATTTCGGGTAAATTCGGGTATTATTGCAGTCGAAAGACTATATTTTTATTCATCATCTTATAAGTGGGATTTGTATTTTATCGGAAAAGAACACCATACCAATACTGTCTTCCCATACCAGTGAATCCTGAGACTGGACCAAAGGACCACCCTTCCTGACTAAAACTATCATTACATATATATTAAACAATAACCATCTAAGTGTTCTTTGTGTAATGTTCTATATATAACTCAGACTCCCATGTTTCCTGCTTTTGGCACTAATTAAAGAATAAAGTTTGTCCAACCGAAATTTTTTATCATGTCATCGTTTTTTTGTGAACTTCGAAATCAAAAATTCTACCTTCTCAAAATGCTGGAAATTCATTTCAGAGATTCTAGAATTTCAAAATTTTACAGGGCGTAATGGTATTCCAGCGCCCCCAAACCCAGCTGGTCTCAGACTTCACTCTTGCACGGCGCGATGGTGCCGACGCCACTGTATTTCGGTGAAGAAACTGCTGTCACATATGAAGTTGCGTCTGCCACACTGCATCCGATGATGTACAGTCAACTCTTAATTTTTCGGGCAAAAATGTTTCCCCCCCCCCAACATAACTGGTTAGGCACACCTATGTTTATGAGTGCAACAGGTAAAGAGTGTGGTGTGAAGTGGCAAGATAGACAAAGCAAAATATTTTTTACCTCCAATAAGATATATCTTTCCATCCAGAACCGCGGTGCAGTGGTCGTACCTCGGCTGTATTGGAGCTGACAACTGACCAGAATACAAACTATTTTCTTCCCAGTTCTGTTCGGTAAGAGAATGACAATACATTTCCAAGGTGTTCCGACGAGAGTCGTTGCAGATTCCGCCAACAAAATAAACAGTTTCTCCGACGTCTACGACATCAAAACGGGATCGAGCTGGGGAAGGACAGTTAAAACATGCAATTGTAAGACAATGTTATATACAGTAAGCAATTTCTAGTTGTGGTGACTATAACCCCTCAACAAAAATACAAAAAACACCGGGGGCCCGAAGGGTACCCGATATTCATTTAGCTTTGGCTGGCCTACCTTCTTTCATATTTCTTGCAACTTGTGTCCACTGATCTTTCTTCGGATCGTACACTTCGACCGTCGCGACAGATTGATCAACTCCTTCCTCATCGATCGAACCACCAAACACGTACATCTTGCCATCCCAATGGATCAAACCAAAATTACTACGAGTTGATTTGAGAGGGGAAGCCGTGTACCACAGGCAGTTCACTGGATCGAAGGCCCAGTGATCACTCGTGCCAAAACTTTCTTTCTCTAAGCAAACCCCACCCACCAATGATATAACATCAATGGCTTGCGTACACCACCTGAAAGTTGAATAATATCATATATCTTCTGCAAAATCACTGGGTTGTTTAATATAGGTGATTAGCTCGATTCAGTATTAGTGAAAGCTGATTTAGTGGAAGAACATGAAAATACTGTAAGCTACTGGTTGGTTATTTTGATGGGGAAAGTCAAAACGCGTTTTCAATAAACACAAAACTTCAATAAAAAACAACTTCAATAAAAAACAAAACAGTGCTAAAATAAGCGTCCCAAGGCGTTTAATAGACTAACGGAATACAGATCCGTATCGGCGGGG
Organism: Chrysogorgia sp. JL179-B06; assembly: GCA_035772405.1. NCBI lineage: Eukaryota > Metazoa > Cnidaria > Anthozoa > Scleralcyonacea > Chrysogorgiidae > Chrysogorgia > Chrysogorgia sp. JL179-B06. The sequence continues at coordinate 76,645 of JAYKKM010000232.1, forward strand.
GTGATTTGCAGAATGCGGATTGCAGAACGCGACTCGGCAGTATATTAGGCCGGGAGCATGTAACCAATATAATTTGTACCCAATAAGTTATTGGATTGTAAGCAACCCCAAAACAACAAAATCCTAACCCTACTCTAACCCCCCACCTAACGAGTTTTCTAACCCTGCGTTCCGCAGATTCTGCAAATTACCCCCGCCCGATCCGCATGGTGTTCACTCTTCATTTGAACGTTTGGAATGCACCATTTTGTAGTCACGATAGAGGCCTGGTACTAACGAGATTGCCATTGCATCATGGGATCAAAAATCATTGTCGATGTATGGCGACTAGACGCCAAGAAAAAAACCCTCTAGAGTCCAGTTGATATGAACGCACGCACACCATGGGCGTTCCCCACTTTTCTTCAAGACCAATTTTGAAATTCTTCTAAATTCGGGGGAAAACGCTTGGGGGGTGGGGGGTAAGGGTGGATGAGTGTTAGGTCCACATAATACTTTGGGTTAGGTTTTCGGGCATTAAAGTTCGTGACTTAGTTTTAGGGTTAGCACTACCAGAAACAATCATTAAATAAACTGGAGTACTTCTGCTGGAAACCAAGCTATTCTGCCTGGTTTCCAAGCCATTTCGCCGAGTTGTAGCCACTGATCTCAAAAATAGGACTGGATTGAGCTTTCTATTGTATCTGATGAGCTGATTTTGAAGCTTGCGTCTTGCATAATGTAAATTGACGAGAGATCATTAGAAGCTCCGATTTGCAAGCAAATCAAACTGTGACGCTCGCGAAATAGGTTTAGTGTCTGGCCAATATAGTTTCTTTGTTAACATTAAATGCATAAAATCTTGAACCTAATTTGACGTCTCATATTAGGCTTCTCTCACTGGATAATTAGAGCCAACGGCGGCCATTACTAAGGGACCAAAGTCGCAGTAAATCTGTAGGTAGGCCATGAATCGTTTTACCCAGTAGTTTGAAAAATGTCTTTTGTCCTCTTTATAGTAAAATTATTTTATTTTGTCGATAGTAAGAGCACATAATCCAACAAAACTCAGTTGGTCCCATAGTAATGGCGGACTTACGGCTTCATTTTCTGAACAATAGTTGCTCGATCCAGTATTCTTTCGAGATCAGTGGCTGTAGCGATTTCTACAATGACGTCATAATTTTGTCGCCCCACACTAACCTGGCTTTTACCCGCGAAGTGTGTACCATATTTTGTTCTTTCGGAGATAACATTTCAAACTTCAAGGCTTCGTGGATGAGATCTTGACTAAGCTGCGACGAGCTCATGATGGAGTCGTGGACGTTACCTCCGGTGAGAAATTCCTGGGACATGTAACGAAAACGGATTTGACTCATCAATATCGGTACATACTTCGACCTTTGCTCGTAATCATGTTCAATCCATTTCTTCACGGCCTCATATACTTCGTCCTCACTTCTAACCGTCAAAGAATCACTTGAAATGATTTCCTTCAAATCCTTGCCCCCGATGCTTAAGAACGCAGGACTGTAGTCAACGACAACCTCGGCGAAATGCGCACCAACGCAGTCGCGAGCTTTCTCCGAGAGCTCACGACATCGGTACTTGTCGGCGAATACCACGAACTCCAGACAGTTTCGAGAAGTGATGCATTTCTTCAGGAACCTTGCACAAGCATTCCGAAGGTTCTCCACTTGTAGTAGAACCGACGCCTCAAAGATTGCCCGAGCATTTCCCGTCGTGAATCTCACGGTTCCCGTGTAAATATACTCAACGATCCTCTCAAGGACAGCGGGACTTAGGTCTTGCAAAATCGTGTCTTCTTGAAGGTTCGAGTTCGTCTCCTCGCTCGCATACAGAGCCCTGAAGTAGGGACTAAACGCGGCAAGGACTTGACGGTGAGCTGGGAAGCCAGCGTGTTCTGGGTGAACTTTTAAAGTAACATCACAAAACTTTCGCTTTGTTCTCAATGCGTTCAACCCATGGAGCAACTCTTTACCGTAGTTCCCATCAACGAAGGTGTGGTCTGATACCGCAGGTTCGACATAATCCCGTTGAGTTTCCGAGTTAGTACTGTTGTATTGAGTCATCTCACGAGCGGACTCGAAGGTCCGAAGGATACGTGTTATACGAGTAACACAGAAGAAGTAAAGTACCTGTTGTTTTAAAACTATATCACTGTTGTATGCCACCCGCAATGAAGTCAACACTGCGTGTGAAATGATAATTAAAACCAAAATACAAATGAAGTTAATATGAAAAATCTTACTGACTTTAGTTTATTCCCAAAGTTTCAGCATTCCTATCGATTTAGTTAAGAAGATATGGCTAGTTGAAGTTGAAAATTTGAGAATTTTGACGCCATATTTGTTTTAAAAATATGACGTCATTGAGTGCTTCTTTATCGGCAGTTGTTTTGATGGCGATCACAAAGTGATAGCTGTTGTGAGTGCTCTTTAGAGGAGAATTAGTTGAAATAAACTACGGGAAAATAGAGGAGCTTCTTAGGCAAAATACGAGATGGAAGCACTCAGTGACGTCAAATTTAAGAAACAAATATGGCGTCGAAATTGGACAAACTTTCCAATTTCAACTTGCGAGTCGGTGAGATCTTTTATATCTCCACTAATATTTTTACTGGAATACGGTTCCTAACTGAAAACCGAAATGATGGACTAATGATGGACTGCTGTTGGTTGGGGCCAGATAGTATGAGGCGAATAATTGAAAGGTTGCCATATAGTAAGCATGTTATATACATCGAAAAATACCGTGTAATTGTAAACATGCTTATAAAGCATTAGAAAAATTTACAGTGTCAAGTATTGGAATGAACGCCAAGGTTGTGTATATATTTATACAATCACGTGACTTATATACGCATTTTCATTGGTTCTTGCCCATAATCTATTAAAAGACAGATACATGGATGGCGTCAAATCACGTCAGCAGCTGTGTTTTTCTTTTTTCATACGATTACCCCAACAGCTTTGATAAATCTTTGGCGTTGTTTTTGATTGTATAAAACAAATAGATTCCATTTTTTGTTGGTCTGTTCAGTTATAGATGCACAGAGGACGTCAGAACGTGGTAAGAACATCAGTGACCCAGTCGACTCCGTCTCGTGGGCCACTTTTTTGTTCTTACCAAGTTCTGATGTCATCTGTGCATCTATAACTGAACAGACAACGACAAAATGGAATCTATTTGTTAATTTGAGAATTACGCAGAGAGACTAGTCCAAGTAATGCAATGGCAAGCTCTATGGATGAAAAAACGAATTGTATAAGCTCATGTTTGGCACGGTAATGTTCATCAAAATATAAAGTAAATGTGTTTATCAGTTCTCTTCGTTACGATTTCTGGAGTTCATCCTTTAGCTCTTTGAGGTATTCGTAGGCTTCGTGTGTGAGTTTATGTCTGGCGCCAATTTGGGATCTGTAAGCTATAAAATGTTAAACAGCGGTAATATTATAAACTGTATATATGACACAAAAATTAAGTTTGTCTTACTTGAACGAACTCTTCGCGTCATATACAGTTTAACGACTTACATATATAGAACAGGGTGTGTACTGTAGACATTTTCATGAGGAAAAGCTATCACAGGTTTGTATATATAATAAAGTACATGCAGTGTGTGGCATACCTTGTGTGGTCTTAAGCATTACTTTGTAGGCTTCTTCTTTAATAGTTCTCATCAAGCCTTCGGGAACCTTTTCGAAAAATGATGAAACTGCAAATAACGCCGTGAATGAACCCCCTTAACTTCGTGATTTCAATATGCGAAACTGACTAACCTCAGTTTTAATCGTAATAGCTTCACTGGCTAGTATTTGTTGATGCTCCTTATCCTAAGTGAAAATAAAAATATTGTCAGGAGATCCCGACATGCACTCGATACATAATTTTGTTGTTGACGGGGGAAACTATAGTTGAACAATTTTCACTTTGCATTGAAAAACGCGTTGTCTCGCGGCGATAAGCACTTTTTAAACATTTCAAATTTAAAGTGGTACTACGATGAAAATTCATCCCCATTTTTAGATTTTCTTTAGCATGGAATAGTATTTAAGGATCGAAAGTGATCATCGATGTAAAAATACAACTAAAAATAGTATTTTGAAGTAAGAATTTTAAGCTCTGAGATCACTACTAATATTATTTAGGCCACCAAAATACCAGAATGTGTTCCAAGTGAGCCCGCAATTCCAAAAGGTAATATTGTTCGTGACGTCAGACTCTCAATGCTACGCCTGAATTTCAGTCGCGGTTACTTGTTTTCTTGTTTTCTTTGAGAAGTAGATGAAATGTCCAGCCTTTCAGACGAAGAATTTGAAAAAAGGACCTTGATCACTAGCTATGGATTTACTTGAAGAATAAGCCAGGATGAGTATTCGCGTTGAGAGTCTGACGTCACTTCCTTACGCTGGTCAGGAACATGATCGATTAACAGGAACATGATCGGACATAACAGCGCCGGATTCTGAGTCAGAAAAATAACACTTGCCATTGTCGAATCCTAAAACGGTTTCGACCGAGTAATATTTAGGAACTCTGCTTTATAAATACGAAAAAATATCGATAGGTAAAAATTTGATCGTAGTACCACTTTAACATCCCATTTTTTCAAATAACTGCGGGTTTGTTCGCAAATCGTTTCGGTTCGTATCATCAATTTTGGCCTGTTTTCCACCATTCACTCCAAAAATAACAATATAGCGACTTGGAACGAATCTTATCCAGAAGGGAGCATAACGAAATATACTTGGGATATAGTAGCTATAGCAGTGTTCTTTTATCTGTAAACACCAATAAGCAACACTTACCAGAGTTTTAAATCCGCGCCTCATTCTAGCTTCCATCGTGTTTCTGCGGGCTTTCCACTTCACCACAGTCTTAGCAAACGCACCAATTCCAGAAAGTGATACATTTCCCCAACCTGCACCTTGGTTACTGGGTTTCTAAAATGAAAGATCAAGAAATATTCATCTTGGGGACTACAAGGACTATTGACTAAAACGAATATACTCTGCCGAAATATTGCAGTGAAGGAGGTGTAACGTTTCGAGCGAACGGCCTTCGTCAGAGAGTGAAACGTAAAACAAATTATATAATAACAAAAAATAGAGAGCTGCGTAGGTAGTGTTTTAAATTACTACTTGTAAAATTCATTAATAATTCATGAAGAAAATTCAAAAGAAATTAATATTTAATCAGCATCTTTAAGTAGTGGACCGATGTTTATGGGCAGTTACAATGGCGAGCCGCAGGCGAGCCGTTGTAACTGCCCATAAACATCGACCGCGAATGTAAAATGTAAAATGAGTAGAATATATAATACATACTTTGTTTGGAAGTTGCAGAAACGGTACAAACAAATTATTTTAACTCCGAAAAAGCTCAATTTGAGCAAGTTAACTTTGATAAAACATTGATGTTTTATTATTCAATAAAAAAGGATAAATCATGGGTTAAAGATGCTCTTTAAATATTAATTTCTTTTGAATTTTCGTCATGAATTATTAATGAATTTAACAACACAGGATAAAACATTGATTAATAAAGTTAACTTGCTCAAATTGTGCTTTTTCAGAGTTAAAATAATTTGTTTGTACCGTTTCTACAACCTCCAAACAAATAATGCATTATATATTCTATTCATTTTACAAGTTCGTTAAAACATTCGCGGCCGATGTTTATAGTTATGCGGCAGTTACAACGGCTCGCCATTGTAACTGCCCATAAACATCGGCCGCGAGTGTTTTAACTACTACTTCAAAAACTCATTAATTTCGTCCTGATTTACATAAACTTTTCCTTCGATTTTCTCGTCGAAAATGGCTTGAATCAGTGAAATAGTTGGTAAACATGGTTATTTAGATGCAGTCGGTTTTGAAGCTATCGCCTCGTGTTTTGCCGAGATAGTTTTAGGAACGAAATACTGACATTTCAAACGGAGCCCTTCATCAGAGTAAGACGAGATGAAATAAAATAAATAGGGCTTATATATATGCCAAAAGGGTGTCACAAGTAGGGTTTCATCTCGTCAATGAAATGCACGGGAGATAAATAAACTAATAATTAATGAGATGCAAAAATGTTAAATCATTTGCTATTGTTACAGTCTGTTTGTTGATCGACTGTAAAAATAGCAAAATATCTAGAGGGTAACCAACCTCGTTCCCAGGGCATTTTGCCTCCACGGCGGAAGGTCGGCGAAAATGGCCCTGGGATCGGCTGGTCACATGACACCCAGAATTTCTGGGTGTTTAGATATGATTTTTTGTGGTCTTTGTTCCTTTTCCTTTGTCTACTTTGTTGACATGAATAATTGAGAAATATTCAATGCCCTTCAGAGTTGTTCATGTCAGCAAGCAGCTAACAAGCTTAATAATCCACCATACATCCATGGTTCTCTCTTTCAAAAGGTATGAGGAAGCATATATCCAATTTAGCGAAAGCTATCACTTCTAATTTGCTGTAAAATTTGAAGACATCATTCAGATTTAGATGAATAAATTATACTCGGCTGAATTAATTGAGTTTTATGACAAGCCAATCGCATTATAGAATGGACCAGCCGATCCCAGGGCCATTTTCGCTGACCTTCCGCCGTGGAGGCAAAATGCCCTGGGTACGAGGTTGGAGGGTAACATATCTAGGGTGGGATAGAACCACTTATCTCTATATACCGGTAATTAGTAGAAACTGACCATGGTCCATTACAAATGTTGCATTCTGATTGGCTACTCAACCGTTGTCTATTCGTGATAGACCATGATGGCGAAACGCGCTCCAAACAATGGCAGAAAACTCTCGTTTTGGGGAGGTTTCAGATGAGTTTTTGGATAATTTTTTGGAGAATGCATGATTTGTAATAGTCCACTAATTTGTTTCAACTAAAACAATAAGACAACTCATCCTCAATGTTATATATATAGAGAGAGAGAAATCAGTGGATAGAGCAGGCGGGCGAGGGGTTATTGGGGATACGTATTTCTAGTTTATAGTACAAACCGTGTCTTTATTTTCCACAGCAGCTTGTCCAGTTGCGTCTGATCCTTCGGTAACTCGGTCAGGTATTTGTGGTAAGACCTGGAACGTCGAACCAAAGTCATTTGTCATTAGCATTCGTGTTCGTTCAAGGTTATCGCTTGATGGCTCTTTGGAAACCTCGTTGGGACTAGGAACTAGAACGTTGGATTCATCATCTGGATCGCAAGGCATGATGGTCTCTGAGGATGACCTGTAGGGATGAAACAGGTTGTTCTCACCGTTATTTTGATGATAATCGTCAATTGACAATTCGTGTTATTTAAATGGTAAAAATAGAACCTATCCCCAACACAACACCAATCCTAACCCAACCCTAACTCTAACCCAACGCCTTAAGTGTTTTCCTAACCTTAACGCCCGTATTTAGTGTCTTCCTAACGTAACCTTAACGCCCGTATTTAGTGTCTTCCTAACGTAACCATAACCCCCGTATTTAGTGTCTTCCTAACGTAACCATAACCCCCGTATTTAGTGTCTTCCTAACGTAACCATAACCCCCGTATTTAGTGTCTTCCTAACGTAACCTTAACGCCCGTATTTAGTGTCTTCCTAACGTAACCATAACCCCCGTATTTAGTGTCTTCCTAACGTAACCATAACCCCCGTATGTAGTGTCTTCGTAACGTAACCCTAACCCTCGTATTTAGTGTCTTCCTAACGTAACCATAACCCCCGTATTTAGTGTCTTCCTAACGTAACCATAACCCCCGTATTTAGTGTCTTCCTAACGTAACCATAACCCCCGTATTTAGTGTCTTCCTAACGTAACCTTAACGCCCGTATTTAGTGTCTTCCTAACGTAACCATAACCCCCGTATTTAGTGTCTTCCTAACGTAACCATAACCCCCGTATTTAGTGTCTTCCTAACGTAACCCTAACCCCCGTATTTAGTGTCTTCCTAACGTAACCATAATCCCCGTATTTAGTGTCTTCCTAACGTAACCATAACCCCCGTATTTAGTGTCTTCCTAACGTAACCCTAACCCCCGTATTTAGTGTCTTCCTAACGTAACCATAACCCCCGTATTTAGTGTCTTCCTAACGTAACCATAACCCCGTATTTAGTGTCTTCCTAACGTAACCATAACCCCCGTATTTAGTGTCTTCGTAACGTAACCCTAACCCCCGTATTTAGTGTCTTCCTAACGTAACCATAACCCCCGTATTTAGTGTCTTCCTAACGTAACCATAACCCCCGTATTTAGTGTCTTCCTAACGTAACCATAACCCCCGTATTTAGTGTCTTCCTAACGTAACTATAACCCCCGTATTTAGTGTCTTCCTAACGTAACCATAACCCCCGTATTTAGTGTCTTCCTAACGTAACCATAACCCCCGTATTTAGTGTCTTCCTAACGTAACCCTAACCCCCGTATTTAGTGTCTTCCTAACGTAACCATAACCCCCGTATTTAGTGTCTTCCTAACGTAACCCTAACCCCCGTATTTAGTGTCTTCCTAACGTAACCATAACCCCCGTATTTAGTGTCTTCCTAACGTAACCCTAACCCCCCGCCTTCACTTCATTGTAACCCTAACCCCCGGCCCTATATAGAAATAACGTTTTCATTCTCGTATTTTATGCTTTTGAATGCTGCCATTTTGTGACATTCTGGAGTTTGCTTGACGGCTCAACTCGATCTCCAGCGGGCATAAAATACGGCACCGTAAAACTATTAACATTTCTTAACATTATACTTAAAGACCTTTATTAAAAATAAATTTATTTTTTGGATACAGTTCCCCTTTAAGAAAGTAAAATACTACCATAAATTATATTAATATAATTATATGCTTACTTCTCTACCACCACCCAGTCTTCCGGTGCTCCTTGCTCGCCTGTCTGAGCAGGAGCATGTGAACTAGTTCCAACTTTGGTGATACTTTGTTGAGAATGTAGATCTTCTGAGAAGAATGGTTTTCTGCTGCGTCCTGGTTCCGTCTGGGGTCTGGTTCCAAGTGACTCCGCAAGCGTGTTCGGAGGATAATGGCGCTGCGAGGTAACAGCGGTGTTACTGGGGTAATGGTAGAATGGTTGGTGGTTGGCGTTGTCGATATCCGCATCTGATTTAACCTTAACACAGTCAAGAAAAAACCTATCAGGCTTAAAGAACTGGGCCTTGAATGTGTATCTGTAATGTACAGTAGTGTAGTGATTTATGTGAACTAAATGTAGCGAACCTTAATTGCGTAGCGTCTGGCTCCTATTAATAGCTCACAATGCGGACAAATAAACATAATTTGACTCATAAATGATTGCAAATGGCTATTTTCTTTTGTTATGGCCGCAATAATTATGGGTAAATGCGGACAAACATGGCTATTGACGTCATATCGACGGAGTCAGCTATTTTGTGATCTAAATGTACTGTACAGTATAATTTATATTGTGTAAAAGATAAAGAACTGTATGATGCAACCAGACTTTGGTATTGTCTTTGTTTGGGACTTTGCTATTTATTTATTTATTTGGTTTCGTCAAAAATATTAGAATGTGTAGTATAGGATTAATGAAGTTATTTACTAAGGTTATATTACAAGCATAGTACATGTGGCAGGGTGGTCGCAACAGCGATCACCAATTACTGCGGTCCCGAAGTGAGTAGGGTGAAAAAGGAATTAATAAATTAGGTCGCATTAATTAATATTCTATAAGATAAAGAATATAAGATATAAGATAAAGGCCGATCTCCGCGCGCGGAGCGGGACCCCTGTCCTGTGAGCTCACGTACGGAACTAATTTCAAATAATTTCGAGCTCAAAAGACAAAGGAATCCCGCTCCGCACGCAAAATTCCAAAAATTGTTAGTTAGAGCAACATGTCGCACTCGTGAGACCACGCATTGTATTGCATCTGGATTTCCATGTCCATGGTTCTTCTGGGTCGTATAGCTGGTCTACTGCTGTCTGGTGGTAAAGTTGGAGCTGGCTCTTGAACTTTTCAAGCGTGAGACCCTTCCTACGCATTTCGCACGGTAGAGTGTTCCATGTTGCTATTGTCCTTGTTTGCGATTTTCACAATTTGCAAACGGTCGCTTCGTCGTATATTATTTTGAACGTTATCTCGGTCAATATTTAACCGTTTTTAATTCTGAAAACAGATTTGGAATTACCGAGTCTAAATACATAACATACGTGTCTATTATATTATGAGAACGTGTATACCCTTCGTAAAAACCCAAATATTGTCCGATACAATCGGATTAGCCAAAACGACTTTTTACTTCCTTATAAGGAGTTGGTCTCTTTTTATTCATTCATATATATATATATATATATTATGCAGAACTATATAAGAGAACTATATAAGAGAACTATATAAGAGAACTTCAATGTGTCGAAAAATACATCTTAAGTAAGAGCAAATGGACGACGTTTCGGACGATGTGTCCTTCTTCAGATCAGAAACGTCGTCCATGAATATTTACGTTTATTTTTTTTTGTATCGTGAGCGGGCGGAATCCTAGCCTTTCCAGCAACCTTTCCTGCAGCCCGCTGCTGCAGCCAATCAGGTTGCAGGAAAGGCTAGGATTCCGCCCGCTCACGATACAAAAAAAAATAAACATAAGTACTCTTACTTAAGTATTTTTCGTTTATTTTATATTTCTCCTTTTCATATTATATCCAGTTCTTATATAGTATACCATCTGTCAATTTTGTAAAAAAGTGATGTCTTACCTCCGAACTAATCCACGGGTTTACTTTTGCTTTATTGAACTCTTGTTCACTAAAGGAAATGATTATGATAAGGTTACCTTATCTATAAGAACACAAATATATGTCCAAGTTTACCTAGCACCAGAATATCTGCTCATATCCGCTGGAAACTCCGTATTGTTCGTAGTTGAGTCTTGTCGCGCCAGAACGCTTCGTGGTCGGTCCAAGGGAAGTTCTGCATCGTTGCGCCATGTATCTGCAGGGCAGCTGAGCGGTCGACCACTTTTAGGTTGGTTGCTCATCTATTTGGTCGCGCAGTGAGGTTAGTTAAACAGTCTGTATAATAATGGGGTCTTTTGCAGAGACCAACCTATAACGAAAAGGTGAAAAAACTCGTCATGGAAACGCTTGGGTTTACTTTCGTCATCTAATTACGTCACCGCTAATAGGCAAGCTTGCAGGCGCCCGTCATAAATGTCAGCGGGAGTAAACGGGAGTCACTATTTAATGTACAGCAGTTTATGTCGTGACGTCACAATTTTTAACACTATTTCGTTATTTTCTAGGTACAAAAAACTAACCCTTACCCAAAATCAAACTCTGATCCTAATCTTATTTCAGTTTAAAGTCGAACAATTCGAGGTGGTATTTACGGCACGCAACGCGAGCATGTGATCTGACCGTGAGCGAAATTTGACGGAATGGAACTAGCATATATTGGACTCTTTACCAGGGACAAGAGGTAGGAGATGGCAAAATAACGATATTATACTTTATACCAACTAGCGGACTAATGACCTCTCGACTCTCGTACCTGGTAACTAGTCCAATGTATTTAATTTAATTTAATGATGCTCCGCTAAAGAAAAATTACAAATCGAAAAAAAGAAAAGAACAAAAAAAAAGTTACAAGTTAATGTATACAAGTTATACGAACTTGTACCCTTCTGATACAATAGCGGATGTAATGCTATTTATAGAACCAAAACTCAGACGACTCTTTTCCTATTGTTTGGAATGCACGAATTTATAACAAACTCAGACAAACAGCGCTTCGCTATTTACCAGAATTTTAGCCCAACCAGAGATGAAGATCGACAACGCAGATCAGTTAGGCAGAGAGAGAGATCGCACGTCACGGCAAAAATAGTCAAATAATTTGTCATACAATATATGGATTTAAATAAAGTTTATATTAAAATTACAAACACGAAATCTTTTACAAAGACAAATATTATTCTCTATAAAAACATGCAACGACCTTTAATTGGTTGAAAAAGGAAGACGAGCGAGTGGTCTATAAATTGCACCATTCACTCTTCGAAGGTTTGTGAACGACACGGCCTAACTTTGGTTACTTCGGGACTGGATGTGAAACAGTGACAAAGTGTCTATCTCACTTTGAGATTTTACATATTCGTAATATTTGGGTCTTCCTGAGCATAATCATAATATATCTTATCAGCCGAAAATTTCATCTTCATGGATTATTTTGCTGTTAAAGTTATCGGATGTGATGTCACAACTACTACTCACAAGAGACATTTTTGTAACAAAAGAAAACTGGTTTGGAATGCCTCTTGTGACATCACATCCGGTAACTTTAACGGCGAAAAACTCCATGAACATGAAATTTTCGGCTGACATTATATATTATGATTTTGCTCAGGAAGACCCAAATATTATATGTAAAATCCCCAAACGTGAGATATACACTTTAAAAATAAGATTATGAGCTCGAAATATCTGAGGTGAAAGTTAACGAGTGCGAAGCCCGAGTTACTGTACTGACTATCTCCTCATACAAGTTGAGAGATAATAATCTAATTGCTTTAGTAAAAACAAACTTATGTTCGTTATCAAAGTTATTTCAAAAAACGAGACAAAAGCAACGTTTTTTTCTCCCCCCAAAACTTGGCCTTATCATCTCCCTCGCTGCTACTCGATATGGGTCGCAACCTACCAATTCTTGACTTGCAACCAATCCCTGGAGACTCCGAAGACAAAGGTTTCGTGGCCATGTTGGTGCCACAAACAAAAGAAGTTAATGATATTCTTTTGTTTAAGTTCCAACAACATGGCTGCCGTAACGTGCAAGTCATCAATACAATGAAGTTTTGTGATTGGTTGATTAAAACAATAGAATCAACCAAAAGAAACTGTCCTAACCCTATAAGGCTATAACCACTTTTGTTCCATATAGCCAATCACAAAACCTGTTCATTTTAGGTACTTATTTACCGCTCGATATCTATCGACGATTACATATAGCGTAGCCTTGCAATCAGATTTTAGCATTTTCACCAGTAAGTTTTCTGCAAACTACAGTTAGTGCTAGTTTCTATATACGAAAATGAGGGAGTCATTTCATCTAGATTAATTGACAACTGAATTTCTAGATGCGATAGGAATACCATATTATCCAACTTCACATAACGCGATAGACGATCTGCGATATTTGGTTATCGAACAACCCGTTTTCAAACAGGTTTTTTAAAGGATATTGGCAACAAAAAATAAGTTTGTCTAATATGAAAGAACTCGTAAAATGATAAAGTAACACTTTTACAACTTTTCCGTATTTTACTTCGTTTTTGAATATTTCAGTTTGTTTGATATGTAAACGAGATGGTCGCTGACGTCAGGTGCAGGGTAGAGAATTTTCACTCATTAAAAAATGTCTTATATTTCAGTGATTACTAAGTTTATAACGTTCATTATCATGAGGAATTATTATACGTACATTTTCAAGTACATTTGTGGAACAAACTTGAAGATGGAACTTACACCTGAAGTCATTTTTTAAAACGAAGTAAACTACGGAAAAGTTGTAAAAGATGTTGCTCTATCATTTTACGAGTTCTTTCATATTAGACAAACTTAATTTCTGTTGCCAATGTCCTTCAAAGCTTCGTTTGGCTAAACTTTGAAAAGTAAGGTTTTCGTAGAATTGGATAATATAAAATAACTTATTATACAGTTTAGTGTAAAGTACGGCTGTATATTTACTCATCGTTTGTATTTTGGTTATATGGCTCGTCAAAATACGGCACGACTCGTAAAATATCAAGCCATACTGGAAACTAAAATGTCTTCAAAAAATAAATTACTAAGTAAATTATAATGTTTAGTAATGTTAATAGTTTTTCGGCATTTCCTCTTGTACTCAACGCTTATTTCTCGTACGTTTCTACGTGTGGCTAAAGAGAGGAATCCAGTCCGGCATCTCCGGATTGTGATTTTGAATAATTTAGGCCTTTAGGGTTTGCAGGCTCACTCAATACTAAAACTAATCCTAATCCTAGCCCTATATACTAATACAACCCTAACCCTAAGCAAACTTTAACTATCACACACTTCTGGATTGGATTCCCCTCTTTAGCCGCTAGTTACGCTTCTGGATGCCGCCATTTTTCAGTTTACTCGACGGCTCAAAGTTAATGTACAGCAGGGGGGGGTGGGGTGGTGGTAGCCACGTAATTAAGACCCATTTTATTGACAACGCAATAAGTTATTACATTGTAATAACATAAGCAATAAAGTTACTGCTTATAACACGCGGATAGACTGAATTGAGTGCTCGTCTTTCGTTCCTTGCACTCGATGCCGTCACTCCACTATATATATAAAATCGAGTAAGTTGAGCCGTCGAGCAAACTCGAAAATAGCGTCGTCCAGAAGCATAAAATACGAGAATGAAAACGTTATTTCTCGAGTACAAGAGCAGATATCGACAAATTATTAACATTTCTATGGTATCGAAGGTCTTTGATTTAAATTTCTTTATTTTTTCTTCGGAAGGTTATGCCGGTTATTTATTTTTTTTAAAGTTAGCTCTAGGTTTTGTTTCGTACCTCCGTTTGACAGATGCTGGAAACTAGCCGACGCCATCGAAGAACGCCGAACGACACATGATTTATACATTTCGGTATTAAAACAAGTTTTGCCGGGGCCACCACGGTGTAAAATACCGCGCAGCTTTTGAGAAACCTGAAACAGAATATCACAGAAATAACACAACACCAAGTGTGTAACGGGGACTAAAAAGTGTCTTTAACGTCGATGAGTAAATGCAGAGGCACATGAGCTGTGTAGCTAGCGTAGCGGTTTCCGCTAACCAGATTTTCATAGGTATACTGGACTAGGAAAATGGCCTCCACCATGCAAGTGTCTAAACCTACGTTGAATTTAGTTAGAAACCTAGTTTTTGGTACACACCTCGAAGAGGGAGGTGCTTTACATACCCATGACTTCTAAAGTACGTCCTACGCCTCTGAAATGTGACAAAGAGGGCGACCGAAACTATCTCCTTATATACACATATATCTGCATGTATGAATGCATTTATATCAGTCCTCTTCTCTTCTTGTAATCTTCAAGGTTCAAAGATCTCCGCGGTGCGTTATCTTTTCCATGGTTTGACATTTTGGGTGTCACAGATACAGGACGGTTATCTAAAGGAAAGAAATTATCAAAACAGAAGGATGAGTAGTTTATGGTACATGCAAGGGAGTTTTGTGACCCACCCGGCACCAGAATATACTTCCAAAATTTTCCCTACCATCTACTACGCTCCCATCTTGAATATCGAGTGAAAACTGGCTATAACTAATTATAAAATAACCGGAAGTAAATGAGCGACAACACGCTGTCTGATTGGTTACTGAGCTCAAAAACCGTGTCATTATAATTCAATAAAGCATAAGCTGACGAGCGTGGATTCCTCGCGTAGATTTTGTCGTTTTTTACGGATTTTAAGTAGTTTGAATTGAATCACACACGGAAGTAAAAGAATACCTGCATGGATACAAGGCTAATCAAGGTACTAACACAACAGAATGTTTTAACTGTAACGTTTAGTGCATTTTCATCGCTAAAATCGCCAACGTGTTTTCAACAAAGGCTTCCTAGCAACGCACATAGCAACGCCTCTTATAACAGGTAAATCTATATTTTTTATGGCTTTATTGTTAATTTAATGGTGTTCTTTTATAAAAGAAATAAAAAACTTTGTCGTTGTGTGATTATCGAGTTATAATGGCACTCGAGAAGCTAGTAAAACACTCGGCTATAGCCTCATCTCTCATGCCATTATAACTCGATAATCAATCGCGACACGTTTTTTATTTCTTAATTATTACTGTTGACGTCCAAGGTGTTTGATAAACAGAGAACTTAAGAAAGCGTATTTTTAAAAAATGTCAAGCGGTTCGGCAACTATATCTTCCACCGTATTTTGTAGCTTTCTCACTAATTTCCGCCATCTTTGACAATATTTGTAAACACCTTGACGTCACACCAGCAAGTCACGCTTTACCGCGCGTGGAAGAGACCACTTTTTGTCTGAAATGTTTGTTCTTTTATATCCTAATAATATTTAAAAGGCATTATAATGTTTTAAAGAATTTTTTCTGTTCAATATGTGCTTCGCCTAATTAACTGGGATGTTTGTGACGTCAGAAGCAGGGTAAACTTGATGAAACTACTCTGTGGGTGGCCGAGTTTTCACGGAATGCTTTTTAAACTTTCGTGGTTCGATTGAAAAAGGAAGACATTCATAAAAATTGAGTTTCAGACGTATAAAGACATGAGGATGGCTAGATAAAAATTTCGCTTTACCATGCTTGTGTCGTCACGTGCATATCGAAAATACATCCAAGATGGCGGATGACAGCATTGTCTTTGGTCACAATTAGTGCTGTTGTCTTCAACTTGTACAAGAGGAGTTTGGTTTAGTTTTAGTTTATGAGATTTATCACTCTTTCAGGTGAACGGAATACCCCAACAGGCTAGAAGCCCAACTGATAGGGGTTCCGAGGGCCTACGATTTAAGGTCGTTATCCGAGAATATCCGAAAGTCTTACCATTTGCTGATATTATTGCAAAGGCAGTTCTTTCTCCTCAATTATTTTTAAGACCCTGAGTGGAGGTCCGACACAGGATTTCAACCTGTGTCTCCCAGCTCATAAACACGTGTGGTAACCACTAGACCACAACAGCTGGTTTACTTGAAATTATATATTTTTGTCACCAATGTCTTAATCTCCCCAAAATACCAAGGGCCGCCGCGTATACGTACCAGGTAATGGAAAGTCCAGTTCAATTTTTATCTCAAAATTATGAGCGTTAAAGAGGTCTTCATTCCCGCTTGTTGTAGACAGTTTTCTCGATGATTCGTTAGGAGCGTCCATATTGTCGACGGCATTTATCTAGGGTGGATGAAAAAAATACAAAACAGCCTTGAGTTAGCCAGATGCTGTAACGTCAATGCCATAGAAACTATCTCTGACAGAATATAATATGAAAAGGAGAAATAAGAGAACTTCAATTTATCGAAAAACACTTAAGAAAGAGTACTTACGTATATTCATGGACGACGTTTCGGACGATGTGTCCTTCGACACATTGAAGTTCTCTGATTTCTCTTTTTCATATTATATCCAGTTCTTTTGAGACTTAGCAGCTTTCATATGTATTCTTATCTCTAACAGAAGGTGTACAAATATATATGCATGTATATGTAGAGGCCGATGCCATGAGAATCGTTTTTCCGGATCGGTAACTTTTGGCGGGAAAATTGAGTTGATTTGAAGGAAAATACTAGGTGTCTTTATTGGTAAATACCGAACAATAAAATGTGCTGTAACATCATGCGTATTGTTTTTCTTTATAGTTCTTCGTCTAAAAGCACGGTAAATATATTCCTAACTGGTGTGAACATGAACTGAAACGAACAAGTAAAGAGCTAAGGTAAGCGGCAACATTCGAAGACGAAAACAGCGTTAGAAACACAGAAAAATACGAACCAAAAGCTACGTAATAAATCCCTTATTAACCTCGATTGCTCGGTCTGTACGAGAAAATATTTGCCTTCGGTTTTTGTGCACAGACCTCATGAGGCAAATACTTTATCGGATATAACACCTCCCTCTCGATAGTCTTCAATATATTCGCGATAGAAAAGAGAGAGTTGTACCTCGGATTCAGCTAATTGACTCTGTAGTTCCTGTTTGGAGCACGAATAAAGAAAAACAGTTATATACTATACAAAACTACTATTTCTATACTAGCTGATTATGTCAAATTTACAAATATTACATAACAAAGCAACACGAATTATTTTAGACTTAGATTATAGGTCATCTGCCAGTGCTGCCTTAGTCAAGTTATCATGGAAAAACCTTAAGGATAGGAGAAGTTCAAACCGTTCTATTTTTATTTATAAATGTCGTAATAACCTATTTTCACATGATTTTGAAATAACATATAGCCAAGATTTCATAAGTATAACACCAGATCTAAGCCCAACATTAGAAAGTCTGTAGCGAAACATAGTTGGGGCCATTGGACAAGTATTAACTTTGCTAGCAATGACTGAAATGAACTGAATAATGAGATTAGGGAAGCGAAATATTTCAGAACTTTTAAACGTTTTTTACTTAAATGTAAATAGGCTGATACATTATTATATTTACCTATTATTCTTGTATTAGTTTTTAGTCTTAGTTTTTTATACCTGTATTTATAATTTATTTTAGTAGTTTATATCTTAGCAGGACCTTTCTGAAAAATACTTTTAGTGAAGTTGGCATCTTGAATAAAGATCGATTTAATAATAGCTAAAAAGGTATAGATAAAAAAATAAGATTTCTGACTATAGGGCAAGGGACCGATTATATGGTTACTTTCAGCCCGGGCAGAAATCTCAGCCTGGTTTCCCGCGATGAAGTTTCAGACCGGCCAAATAAACAAATTCCGTAAAGAGTGAGTGTCAAGCGTCGTGCATTGCGCGTTTGTGTTTATCTTTCCGTACAATAACGAAGTGTTTTGAAGTGCTTCGTTGCCAACTTGACGTGGTAAATACTCTGGAAATTCGCCGAGTCTTCTCAGAAAACCCTATAGAGGCTTTCTTATTCATCCACAATCCAAATACGTCGACTCGGAATCTGATTTTTTTGTTTGAACCTCGTCACTTGGTCTTCCACGCTTCGCGTCAGTCTGCAAGGCTGACATAATTCGAAATGAAAGTCAAGAAAACGTTGAGTTTTGTGAAAAATGCAGAAATTAAGAAATTAAGCTATAAATTCTTTCAATTAAAAGACAAAATTAATTATTTATATCAAGGGGATTGACAAGATATTTACGGATGCTGTTCACCAAACGAATTCCGTGCTTCAAAAAATGGCCGACCGAGCGTGCAATGCGTCACGGTTGACACTCGCTCTTTAAAATTTGACGTTGCAATTACATGGCGTAAATTTCAGCCCGGTTGCCGCTACCCGGGCTAAAAATTACTCATGTAATCGCTCATAAATTTCAGGCCGGGCTAAATTTAGCGCTTAAAAGTTCATTACGGAGGCGTAAACGGAAACATTGACACGGCTTCTGCACAATTTCTGGGTTTCAGCCCGGGCTGAAATTGCTCATGTAATCCGAACTTTTTTTCAGCCGGGTTGACCGGGCTGAAACTCAGTTCAACTCTTAATTTTTCGGGCAAGGGCTGAAACTCAGTTCAACTCTTAATTTTTCGGGCAAAAATGCGTTGCCCCCTCCCCAAACAGAATTGGAGTGCTACGCCTATGACTAGAAATAAAGCATTTAAAAACATACCTCTGGTATGGTAACTCGCACATTGTCTGCAGCGGCTTCTTCTTGAAGTCGTCGCAACTGCTCGGGTGTAAAACCAGGAATAGGTTTATTTATCTGTTGAAAAGCATTGCGAGTATTAATACCTAAGTAGTATACAACAAGTAATACGCAACACTTCTCAAACTCGTTAATAATTCATGAGCCAATTAGCCAATGAAATCACTTTATTTTATCACATGACTGAGGCTGGATACTCGTAAAACACGTAAAAATAATATATCTTAGTAAAACACGTAAAAATCATATACCACCACAGTTATTAGATCAAACCTGGTTTTGATCTAATTGCTGAGATCTTAATTAATAATTCATTTTTTGGAGAACGAAACGACCTGCCTCCGTCTTTAACTGAACAGAGTCTGTTAATTTTCTGAATAAATTTTACACACCCTCGTGAGTTCAGTCCCATGAGGGTTTGTTCTCAAATGCGTTTTAAGTAAACATCCAATTAAATCCGTGTTCGATTGAGAAGCCATATAAACAACTCGTTTATCGTGTTTCATCAGGGGATCCAAACACTCGAAAACAATAAAAACACGAGCGCGAATCATCATGCTTTCCTGTGTTTGGATCCCCTGATGAAACACTCAAACTCGTTGTTCATATATTACATCTAAGACCTGGCAATACGAGGAGAGAATTGGCAGCAAATGCCTTGTTATTTGACGAAAATTATACCCTTGCAGAGCCGGGTTAAAGGTGTATGTTGGACCTGGAGGAGACATTAGGGACTATATAGATCGTTTTCGATCGTTGTAATATATATAAAGATGTCTTTATGTTTCACAGATCAGTGTTGTAAACATCTGTCGACAATCGATACAAGACGTTTATGAAAGTACGCTTACTCGCTAAAACCTTGTTTTTTAAGTATGGTGACAGAAGGGCCTATTTTTCTCCAGGGCCTGGAGCTGCCTTCCCATCCGTCCCCGCCTTAATCAGGCTCTGGACCCTTGCTGGAGTACGGAGCCACAATCTAGGGTGGGAGCCACAATCTAGGGTGAGAATACCGGGTCTTCCCAGAAACTCAAACAAAACAAACTGTGTATGGGGAGTTTTCGGCACTTTCAATGACGTAAAAAACATGCAGAGAACCAAAAGAACACATAATTTTCTGCAAAAACCAAAGAACAAATCAATGTCGGCAAAAACAAAATGCACCATCACAGGGGAATATGCATTGCATAATGTCACGTGCGAAAAATGATGAACCACTAACTTTGGCTACGAGTTGGGGCAACGTTTTTCGCCTTGTAAATGGGTCTGCTTTCTTCGCTTCGGCCTTTGACTCTTCCTAAATAGAAAATACGTCATGAGAATAAATAGCAAGATGGAAGTCACTATGTTAATGCTAGAAATTGATATTTGTAACTCGTGGTCGCGGGTCAACATGGTCGCGGACGCACGATCTCAACATTTGACAACAGGGTTCCATTCCCTGCCGAAAGACCTTGAAGTTACATTTTTCGCAACTGGTCCCGGATGGGTCCATTCTACGATTCTACGCTATATGTTCGCGAAAACGGAACCGCATCATCGCTTCAAAAAACGCATCAGAGCATTGTCTTTTTAAAAAAGAAAACTCGTCTTGGGACGTTAACGAGCTTAAAAACATCGGCTATAAGATTAAAGGTATGTCATTTCACGTCTGTCGTTTGCTAAATTTGTGTTAAGCTCTCAGTCTCCTGCAGTGGCGCTATTTTTCGAAAATTTGATACCGTCCAAGATGGCGGCTCAAAGAAAGGTGAGGAAAACATTTCTCGTACCCGATAGTTCATGAAATTGGTTATTTTGAATTAGCGTAAAACTAAATGTGGTTATTTCTTAAAGCGATTTGTTAACAGGCCTATATAACAACGAGTGTAACTAATACTGCGCTTGTTTTGTGTTATTTTCCTCAAACTTTCAGGTGGTTTACACACTTAAAGTGCCCCTAACCTCAACATTTTTTATTGTCTTATTTGGAAGAACTTTTAAAATGATAAAGTAACTTCTTTTGAAGATTTTCACTTCTTCGCTTTCTTTGTGAGATATATCAGTTTGTTTGATATGCAAATATCTGGAATTTCGTCACACATGCATAATGAGTTATCAGAGAATGTTATATATCTTGAAATATATATGCGTTCATGAAATAAAAACACTAAAGTGTGAATAACACGTGTGTGCGTTTCTCCCACAACACCAAACTTCTTGATTTTAAAGGATTTTGTTCGAGAATGAAAGAGATATACACATTTCTCCAATAAGTAATGACTTATTGGAGAAATGTGTATATCATGCATAATGATGCATGTGTGACGAAATTCCAGACATTTGCATATCAAACAAACTGATATATCTCAAAAAGAAAGCAAAGAAACGAAAATCTTCAAAAGAAGTTACTTTATCATTTTAAAAGTTCTTCCAAACACGACAATAAAACATTTTGAGGTTAAACATTTTGAGGCACTTTAAATAGTCGTCACCAAACTATCATTTATAGACCCGGAGCGAGGGGAATTCGACGAAATATTACCCCGAGGGACGATATATCCCGCGCATCGGGAGGTTTCAGGTTAGATACCGGTTCGGGTTACAGGATTTTTCTTTTCCCCCTCGCTCGCCTTTTCTACCACTACCCCCACACCCCACCCCTAGAGTTTCTTATCTCCATCCATGGTCCCCAGTACCCAGACCGCGTATTTGTATTTGTAGGCTCTGTCGATAAGATTTTGAACGTTATCTCGGCCAATATTTTACCGTTTTCAGTTCTGAAAACAGATTTGGAATTACCGAGTCTAAATACATAACACACGTACCTATTATATTACGCAAACGTGTATACCCTTCGTAAAAAGTTAAAACCTCTTTATGTAGTTCGTCAGATCACAAAATATCGCCAATCTGCCAAAATATTGTCCGATTCAAACAGATCACCCAAAACGACTTTTTACTTCCTTATAAGGAGTTGGTCTTACCATGTACGGCTAAACTTACTAATATTGCTTTTTCTGCTTCGATAATGTTCTTCTTACGGTTTCTTTCATTAATGTAACTAGAACAAGGACAATCAGCAATTATGTTTATGCACATGATAGAAGTACTATACTGTGCTGTGCAGACTGTCCACAGCTTTCTTAAAGTGCCACTACGATGAAAATTCACCCCCATCTTTCAGATTTTCTTTGGCATAGAATAGTATTTTAGGGTCGAAAGTGATCATCGATGTAAAAATAAACTAAAAAATGGTATTTTTAAGTAAGTATTTTGAGCTCTGAAATCACTATTATTTAGGCCACCATAAGCCACCATTACTAAAAACGTGTTCCAAGTGAGCCCGCAATTTCAAAAGGTAATATTGTTTGTGACGTCAGATTCTCAATGCTACGCCTGAATTTCGGTCGAGATTATTTGTTTTCTTGTTTTTTTCGAGAAGTAGATGAAATGTTCAGCCTTTCAGACGAAGAATTTGAAAAAACAACCTTGATTTACTTGAAGAATTAGCCACGTGGAGTCTTCGCGTTGAGAATCTGACGTCACTTCGTTACGCTGGTCAAGAACATGAACGATTAATGGCGGACATAACAACTCCAGATTCGGAGTAAGAAAAATAATACTTCCCATCGTGAAATCGCAAAACGGTTTCGACCAAGTAATATTTAGCAGCTCTGCTTTATAAATACGTAAAAATATCGATAGGTAAAAATTTGATCGTAGTGGCACTGGGAAGACATAATATTTTATAATTTAAAGGTGCCGTCAAGTCCGTTCTGCGCATGTCCACGTTTCTGTTTACATTGTTTGTTTACATTGCATTATATAAACATTGAACATGAAGTATTGCGGATTTGTTTTCCACGCTTGAGCTTTTCCGCCTAAAAAGCGTGTTATAAGAAGCTGTTCTGTTCCTAAATGTGGATAATATATCAAACTACCACTCACGCCTTCGCCACCTTTGACGAATAGCCACCTTTGACGAATAGTCGCTTTTGAACTGTCGCATATCTATTCCGTTAATGTTTGTTTACATATGGATTCCCCCACGTTTGAAATATCACACATGTGCAGAACGGACTTGACGGCACTTTTAATATGTCAGATAAAGATAAATCTCGTGAAAATGCTGTTCATTAAATCGTTTTATTATTTACAGATACGATACGTCCAATCAAAATCGCCGGACCCCAACCTCGTTCCCAGGGCATTTTGCCTCCACGGCGGAAGGTCGGCAAAAATGGCCCTGGGATCGGCTGGTTCATTCTATAATCCGATTGGCTTGTCTTAGTATAATTTATTCATCTAAATCTGAATGCTGTCTTCAAATTTTACAGCAAATTAGAAGTGATAGCTTTCGCTAAATTGGATATATGCTTCTTCATACCTTTTGTAAGAGATAACCATGGATGTATGGTGGATTATTAAGCTTGTTTAGCTGCTTTTATGCCGACGAATGCTGACATGAACAACTCTGAAGAGCATTGAATATTTCTCAATTATTCAGGTCAACAAAGTAGACAAAGGAAATGGAACAAAGACCACAAAAATTATCATATCTAAACACCCAGAAATTCTGGGTGTCATGTGACCAACCGATCCCAGGGCCATTTTCGCCGACCTTCCACCGTGGAGGTAAAATGCCATCCAAGAATCTAAAATCAGTGAAGGGTATTTTCTTTACCTGATAGCACTAAGTCCTTTACTTCTTATCCTGTCGAGTTCCCTTGCTCTTTCTTCAAGTTCCTCCAGATCATTTTGCAGTGTTTGGGACTCGTCTATATTACCTAGCTGGTCAGCGAGTTCCTTCATATTAACAAAAACAGCAAAGAAAACCGTGTCACTTGTAAATCGATGACACAACAGGGGCCGCAGAATACGGGGGCTAGGGTGGGCTATATAGCCCCCCCCCCCTTTTTCGCCGATTATGTTTATTTTTATATGTTTGCGTATTTGTCCTAATCTTGGTCGAAACTTCCGAAATCAAAACGACATCACAAGTACGTCGAGAAAATCGCGCGCAAATCAACGCTGGTCCCCCAAGGGTCATCTGTGATAGTCCGCTGATCCGAACTAGTTAGGGCTTAAGTTAAAATTTCGCAATAGCTTGAGCTGGACAGCGTTGTTCAGCATTAAAATATGCTCGAGGCTTTTATAATTTGTTGCCAAACGTTCGAAATCTGAAATCTGCTGTTTACAAGCTTCAATTTGATGCATTACTCAACAGTATACAACGAATATTTTTCATACTATTGCCTACCGGATACTAGTAATATGGAGTACGATTCTGGCGTTCGCCGAGCACGCTTTTGAATTAGAGAAAGGACACGTCGATTTATTACTATATTAATTACTATATAACTACTATATGTGACGTGACAGTGAGCGGCCGTGCACTGGAATGCTCCGTTATTCCATCAGGATTTTGACCGCTTCCCTCTGGATTTTGGGTATAACATTACACCAGGTTGTTGGTAAAGTCTCCCTCCACTGGAATTTGGGCAGCATTGGGAATAATTTTCGCTATTGTGGGAGTTTTTTCTGAAATACTGGCCGTCAGCTGAGATTTTCGCCGTTGAATTCCGAGCTCGCGCACAGACGGTTGGTCATCAACATGCGAGCAAACAAAACGCGCTGACGATAGCGCACGTGTTTCAACGGTCATCGAACTTGACAGTGCGCGTGCAGAAATTATAATGAAATATAATAAATCTCCAAAACATGATTTCGAAGTTCAACAACATGTGCAACAAATGTGCGACGGCAATTGGACGGTTTCTAATCCTAGCTGCGATTTCTTGGTTACTCTGGCTATCCTCAAAATCGAAACCTCTTCTGCTCCTTCGTGAGAACAATGCTACTCCAGGAAATATAATATTAGAATATATAATATTAGAAATTCAAAGTCAGTTTAATATCAAATTTAAATCCTGTTCAAAGACTTTTTTAAAAAAAAAATCCTGTTCAAATTTTTAA
This sequence comes from Chrysogorgia sp. JL179-B06, assembly GCA_035772405.1. Taxonomy (NCBI): domain Eukaryota; kingdom Metazoa; phylum Cnidaria; class Anthozoa; order Scleralcyonacea; family Chrysogorgiidae; genus Chrysogorgia; species Chrysogorgia sp. JL179-B06. The sequence continues at coordinate 101,944 of JAYKKM010000232.1, forward strand.
ATTCATGTAGTAAGGAATAATTTTTAGTTTGTTGTATTTTAAAGGGATATGGCAATATAAATTAACTTTTTCTCATTTGAAAGAACTCGTAAAATGGTATAAGAAGACCTTTTAAAATGTTTCTGTATCTTTCTTGGTTTTTGAAATATTTCAGATAATTATGACAAAAGACATAAATTATGACAATCCGCCATCTTGTTGTAATATTTGACCTAATTAACTAGGAAATTGGTGACGTCACAAGCAGGGTAAACCTGATGAAACTACTCCATATATAGGTGACCGAATTTCCGCAGAAGGCTTTTTAAAATGTTGTGGGCCAATTGAAAATGGAAATAGTGCAACATAATCGAGTTTCTGGCTCATAATGTCGTAAGGTTGGCAAGATAAAAATGTCACTTTACCCTACTTATGACGTCGCATGCATATCGAAAATAATTCCAAGATGGCGGACAGCACGCTGTCTTTCGTCAAATTATTTCGAAAACCAAAAAAGATAAGGGAAATCTTGTTCAGGGCGCTTATATATAGGTCTTGTTATACCATTTCACGAGTTCTTTCAAATGAGACAAAGTTAATTTATATTGCCATATCCCTTTAACTTATTGTAATTTCATATTTTTCACCTTGTAAACGCATTGAGGCTTTGCGAAATGCGTGGCAATGCCAAGAACTGTAATTATTATTATTATTATTATATTCCGGCTATTTAAGTCATATACTTTGATCTAAGAAGTACTTATTTTTTGTTGCCAATGTCTTTTAATCACAGATATTCAAAACATATACAATAACATGTATAAAACATGCTTATATAAAAATATGGTAACAAAAGAATTACCTTGGATCTCAACAGTTCGTTCTTCTTCATAGCATAATTAAATGGAGTCTTTCTAAATTTCTGCTTTTCAGCCACAATCTGGACATAAAAACAATATTCTATTAAGGCTTACAGTTATCGATGGACATTAGCAGGGCTCTCAGAATCATTTGAAGTAGGTGGTATGAAAATAAGATTAAATATGAAAGCTGCTAAGTTCTCAAAAGAACTGGATATAATATGAAATTAACTCTTTCCCTACGGGCGCAGTTAAAATGGGTCACTGAAGACCCGCAAAGTCGTCAATCGAAAAACACGGCACACGGTAACGCAAGATTAAAAATTGAAATTCGACAAGCGCCAGGAACATGAAATCCACGCACACGCCAAGTTTGATTTGATTTCATAAACAACTCTGCGATTGGTGGCATTTTGAGTTTTCAAGATGCTATGCGGGCGTGCAAGATGGCCTTTTCTGGAAAAATGTAAATTTTTCAACCTGATTTATGATAATTAATGCTAATTTATATTAACATAATGTGTTTTGTTCGGGAAATTTAAAAGAACAAGTAAAAGCCGGTTTATTGGGCTTCCAGAAAATGTATAGCTTTCGCAACAGTTATGGTTATTTCAAGAGATATCAATAGAACAACGTGGTCGTTCAATTTTTGATGTTTTTCAGCCGTAAGGAAAGAGTTAATAAGCAGTAATAGGTAAATTGAAAATAATCGAAGAAAAAGCGTGAAAGGAAAAGCAGTTTATTATCTGTTGAATTGAAAATAATCAAAGTAAATACAGTTTAACAAAGCAAAAAAAGGGTCAGTGACAAAAAATGAACCCCCTTCTCTGCTCCCCCCTAACCCGAAGCAGAGTCTCTGCAGAGATCCCACCCGCACCGGTCCACCCGCACGGGAGCTCATACTTTTAAATATATACGCAAGCTATCTATACACTACAAAGACAATACGTTCTATGCATGTGGGTCAAAAAGGTCAAAATTCACCGTGTTTAGAAATGTAGGAAATAATTCACCAAATTTGTTAAAAATTTGATGTGTGTGTTGTTTAGCCGACTTATAACGATGATGAAAAATTCAGGCGAAAATATAAAATTGATCGATGCGAAAAAATATCGACCATTGTATATTAACTCTTTCCCTACGGGCGCAGTTAAAATGGGTCACTGAAGACCCGCAAAGTCGTCAATCGAAAAACACGGCACACGGTAACGCAAGATTAAAAATTGAAATTCGACAAGCGCCAGGAACATGAAATCCACGCACACGCCAAGTTTGATTTGATTTCATAAACAACTCTGCGATTGGTGGCATTTTGAGTTTTCAAGATGCTATGCGGGCGTGCAAGATGGCCTTTTCTGGAAAAATGTAAATTTTTCAACCTGATTTATGATAATTAATGCTAATTTATATTAACATAATGTGTTTTGTTCGGGAAATTTAAAAGAACAAGTAAAAGCCGGTTTATTGGGCTTCCAGAAAATGTATAGCTTTCGCAACAGTTATGGTTATTTCAAGAGATATCAATAGAACAACGTGGTCGTTCAATTTTTGATGTTTTTCAGCCGTAAGGAAAGAGTTAAGGAGAAATAAGAGAACTTGAATGTATCGAAAAATACTTAAAGTGCCCCTAACCTCAAAATATTTTATTGTCTTGTTTGGAAGAACTTTTAAAATGATAAAGTAACTTCTTTTGAAGATTTTCGTTTCTTTGCTTTCTTTTTGAGATATATCAGTTTGTTTGATATGCAAATATCTGGAATTTCGTCACATATGCATAATGACTTATTGGAGAACTGTGTGTATCTCTTTCATTCTCGAACGAAATCCTTTAAAATCAAGAAGTTTGGTATTATTCGCACTTTAGTGTTTTTATTTCATGAACGCTAAGATATATAACATTCTCTGATAACTCATTATGCATGTGTGATGAAATTCCAGATATTTGCATATCAAATATATCTCACAAAGAAAGCGAAGAAGTGAAAATCTTCAAAAGAAGTTACTTTATCATTTTAAAAGTTCTTCCAAATAAGACAATAAAAAATTTTGAGGTTAGGGGCACTTTAAGTATTAGAGTACTTACGTATATTAAATCGTATTATTATACGATGTTACATCATCCAAAACGTCGTTAGCCTGCGAGCAGGCTCTCTCTCGCAGGCTAAAACGTCGTCATTAATATACCGTAAATGTTCGATTTAGCGCCGATCTCGATTAAGCGCCGCATCCAGAAGCGGGATAATTTAATAAGCGCCGCTCTCTGCATCTTCGAAAAAGATGAATCAGCAAAAAAAACACAAACCAATACGCTAACATATCAACATATCTTTAATACATCACTGGAAATTTTTTTAACGATTTTTCTACGTGTACGATCTCAAAGTGTGTGTGTTTTTCTTTGCGAGCCTGAAGCTGCTCGTCCAGTATTTTCGCCAATCTGTACTCCTTCGTCAGAGCTGTGAATTTTGCTAGAACAACCAGACCGACTTCTCGTTTTCTCTTTCCAGAAACTTTGTCTACCAACTTGTTCGAATCATTTGCCTTCAAAAAATTGTTCATCAGACTTGATAGACGACGATGAAGAAGGCGATGACCAGGACGTTGACGTTGTTTTTTGAATTTATTGTGCTAATGGGTATTACGAAAATTATCGGGTTAAATTTATTGGGTTTTTCTATGGATAATTAAAGTTGTGTTATGAGCATTTCGTCAACTTTTTTTAATAAGCGCCGCACCAAAAGATTGCAAATTTTAATAAGCGCCGCGGCGCTAAATCGAACATTTACGGTACGTTAAGTACTCTTAGGCCACGTTTACACTATACCGGACGAATTTTTTTTCCTGTACAATGCAGTTGTACCGGTACAGGTCTGTTTACACTGTACCGTTTACTTTATTATCCTCTTTCGCGTGCGTTTTCACTGTACCGGATAAATATGCCCAGGCGAGACAATTTGGCCTTTTGCTCATGCACAAAATAACCACGAGCGCAGTTAAACAAACAAAAAACAAAATTATCCTAAATTTCTTCCTTCTTCTAGGGCGATATTTATTTCTCTGTGCAACAACATGTTTGTAGCTGCCCAGGTTAAACACTAGCAAGTTTATGAACCTCCATCTCCTTGCTCTATAATTCGCCGTACATAATGCCATCTGCACAAAATGGAGCATGGCAAGCTAGGCAACAGCTTGTGTCAACCTCATAATTGCTTTCTTTACATAAAAATACACCAAACAAAAACTTCACTACTGTATCACCATTTTGGTCGCCATTTTACATGTTGAAAACTAGTTCCCAATCCTTCTAATCCGTAAAATTTCGCAAAAGGTACGAAAATCGTACCGGTTACAGTGTTTATACTATACCGGCACGCAACCGAACCGTACAGGTACAGAAACTGTATCTTCTTTTTTCATGTACAAAATTCGTCCGGATAAGCGGTACAAAATTCGTCCGGGACCCAGTGTAAACAAAAGGCCTAACAGGACGAAATGTTATCCGGATCCAAATTCGTAACAAAGTGTACAACGTGTACAACGGCACATAACAAAGTGTACAACGGCACATAACAACGCGTATAACGGCACGTAAAAAAGCGTACAACGGCAGGTAACAAAGCGTACAACGACACGTAAAAAATCCTAGCTCGGCACGTAACAAGTCCGAGCTGGGCACATAACAAATCCTAGCTCGGCACGTACAACAGCACGTAACAAATCCTACTTCAGCACGTCACAAAGCGTACCTCGACATGTATCAAAGCCAAGTTCCTAGCTCGGAACGTAACAAAACCTAGCTCGTCACATAACAACTTACCTGATCCACATCATCGTCTTGGTAATTGTAGTTCTTGCTGTTCTGAAGCTCTTGGAATTTGTTGTCAATATCCTCCACGGTTGGCAGTGGTGTTTCATTTGAATGCATCTGGAACACAAGCAATGCAGCAGGTTCTTAACACCAGCAAAATAATAAGTCTTTGTGGGAGTGTGTAGATAAAGGTTTTCTAGTTAGGCGTTATGAACTCATGCAGTGAATAGCTATGGTATCCGTACCATCTTTGAGTTGACGTCGTCCTGACGTCAACTCAATGACAGATAGAAACTGTTGATTGTGCGCTACCTCTCACCGCTGAGGGCCGTAAGTTAAGCCCGGTTAGATGGGGTTAGATACTTGGATGGGTGACCGCCTGTCCGAGCTTGGAACTTATGTGAGTAGAGTTGTTGATTCTCTCCTGTGCTTCGAGGGTTTTCTCTGGGTTCTCCGGTTTTCCTCCCACTGTGAAATCAACTCTAACTTAATAGATCTTAGCTAGTTAACCGTCGAACACTTCTAACATGATATTGCTAATAAGATTAGGATCCTGGGCAGGATCTTGGTCTTAATAGGATCCTAATCAGGATCTTAATTAGGATCCTGATAAGATTATGATCTGATCAAGATCCTGATAGTATTAGAATCATGTCAGCACCCTGATTAGGATCCTAATCAGGATCTTAATTAGGATCCTAATAAGATTATGATCTGATCAGGATCCTGATTAAGATCCTGATAGTATTAGAATCATGTCAGCACCCTGATTAGGATCCTGATTAGGATCCTGGGCAGGATCCTGATAAGATTTGCATCATGTCAGGATCCTGGGCAGGATCCTGATAAGATTAGCATCCTGGCAGGATCCTGATAAGATTAGGATCCTGGCAGGATCCTGATAAGGATCCTGATAAGATAAGGATCCTGGCAGGATCCTGATAAGATTTGCATCATGTCAGGATCCTGGGAAGGATCCTGATAAGATTAGGATCCTGATAAGATAAGGATCCTGATAAGATAAGGATGCTGGCAGGATCCTGATAAGATAAGGATCCTGATAAGATAAGGATCCTGGCAGGATCCTGATAAGATAAGGATCCTGATAAGATAAGGATCCTGGCAGGATCCTGATAAGATTTGCATCATATCGGGATCCTGGACAGGATCCTGATAAGATTAGCATCCTCGTCGTATTAGGATCCTAAACAGGATCATAATTAGGATTGTGATAAGATTAGGATCCTGGCAATTTTAGGATCCTAAACAAGATCCTACAGGATCCTGTTCAGGATTTCTACCAGGGTTTGCTCGGACGGACGTTATGGGCAACCACTTCCTGCGGGTATCGACAATAAGTTTATCGACAATAAGATTATTCATTCTCTTTGTTTTACATCAAGAATGATTTTGTTTGAAGGCTGCGTCATCGTTGAGCGCGTCGTAAAATGTCCCTACTACAAAAGAGTACTCTCTCTCTGTACTCTGATAGAAAATGGTGCTCCACCAACCAGCGCCTACGTACTACATTTATAAAACTGTAGGAAAACACAGAAAATATTTTCTATTTCTTAAATTCAACATATGAAACAAAGGACCAACGCTTACCTCTGATACCCAACGAGCAAATTCTGTGTCAGCGAATCTCTGATTTGAAACAAACTCCAACCGGAACACTCTTTCCTGTTTGCCATGCCTTTTAAGACAAGAGTAGCAGAATCAGAAATTTGTCAGATCAGTGTAAAACATGCTTGTAAACCTACAGTACATTAGTACATTTAGCTATTTGGTGATCTCATACTTCAGTCGGAGTCCCTTGTTGGTTCTTGTCCCACCTAGGTTGTACACTTTGGCTGTTTCTACCACACCAAGGATTTGGGCAACCTGCAGTGATAATATATTAAATGTGGTTATTTTAATATAGTAAATTGTAAAAATGTTTCTGAGCCCCAGATGGGAATAGAACCAGCAACCTTCGTGATCTCCGGTTAGACGCTCTAACCATTGAGCTACCAGGACTCATACGTGTGACATACGTACTGCTAATTCTGCAGTCTATAAGATATACAGACATATTCAGGGCTCAAGATTTGCGGTATCCCGATATCCACGGGATACCATATTTTAATTTTGGATATTGGATATCATAGGCTTAGTATCTCCGAAGTCTGTACATTTTGACAAAATGTTCGACAAAATAGCTCTGATTTGGTGTTTTGTTTCTTATTCCGTGTATTTAAAGACAAAGAGCATCATGGTTTGTATTTCTGCCTTAAATGCGGTTTCAAAAGTGGACGGGTATTCTATAATTGCTCCCTTATTTTTTTAATATTTGACCTTGTTTGGATACTGCTAATCGGAATACCTACTAAAGTATCCAAATCTGGGATACTAAATTTCAAGGAGGGATACCAGATTATTAGGCAAGTGCAGTATCCACTTGCCCTTACAGAAAAAGTCTATAGGCGGCTATAGGCAATGTTCCAATTTCCTATAGAAGCCTATAGGCACCTATAGGAGTCTATAGGCTAATAGGTTTCATTATAGGTCGCCTATAGAAAATGTTCCGCCTATAGAATTTGTTCCAATCTTGAGCCCTGATATTGAGACTGCTCAATTAGCAGTATGTATGTCTCTGACACGTACAAACTAGTACCCGTGGCCTTCGCTCTACCATCTTAGTTCTGGTAGCTCAATGGTTAGAGCGTCTAACCGGAGATCATGAAGGTTGTGGGTTCGATTCCAGTCTGGGCTCAGAAACATTTTTCTGAGTTTACATTAAAAGCTTGAACAGCAAACAATTTACCATACTACAATGATAAATTATGAATGTATATACCAACTATAAATATCACTATTTTTATTAATTATTACATATTTAGAATACCGGTATTCAAATATAAATATTTAGAGACTTTCTGAATTTGCATCAATACCCAGAAAACAAAGTCTCTAAGTTAAGATTGGCAATGATATTGTGGTACGTTAATCTTTCATATCCACCCTCTGTTTCTAGTCGTCGTTTATGCTCAATGAAGCAAATTTGTTGCAGTTGCTGGTCGTCATACCCGGTAAATTGATCGTCCATCATTCTGTCCAATTCCAATTCTAACAAAACAATCTTTCACTAAACTTGCAAAGAATGGCATATGAACCAATCTATGAAAAAATAAAAGAAGATTCACTAGTTGGTCTCCACAAGCAGCAGTTCCTACTAAACACCAGGGGAAAAGTATTTGTTCATCAGGGCAATGTATTTGTTTGTCAGGGTGGTTGTCAAGGCAATGTATTTGCTCGTCAGGGAAGTGTATTTGCTCGTCAGAGCAATGTATTTGCTCGTCAAGGCAATGTATTTGCTAGTCAGGGCAATGTATTTGCTCGTCAGGGCAATGTATTTGCTCGTCAGGGCAAATACATACTGTCCATATATGGAATACATACTATAAGTACCTACGGTATCAATCAAGTAGCTATCCTTACTAGCTATCATATTATCTAAAGCTTACTTTTCTAACTTATGCCGAGACAGTCTTATCTTTTCAACATCTTCAACTCTGCTAACTTTTTCATCTGACTCATCCATAACCCTACAAAATGAAAAATTCTGCATAATTATCGAAAAATAAATGTACAGTAACAAATTTTTCATGATAACATATTATTGTCAATTAGTAATATAGGCCTACTGACTAATTTCCAGTCATCAATGAACAGCCAAATATCTGTTGTAGTTGGAGGTACGTATGTGCCATGAAGCAGCCAAAGGTAAGCAATCTAACCATAGGCAATTGAGCTAAACAATAGAGCTAGCAATGTAGCTATCACAGGCTTGGGATAAAAGCTACAATAACAACACTGTCAAGGCAGACCCCTTGCACACGTCACAAAGTCAGGGCAATATGCACAAGGTAGCACTTGACTACATATAATCTACTCTCACACTGAGATAACATTGAGGTAAGGGTGAAGTACCAAAATGTCCCGGTGTATAAGTTGATTTTCTAGGACCCAAAATTGACATAAAAAAACTGACCTTGACTTATACAACTTAGGGTCATAAAAATAATGATGTGCGAAATCCTCTCTATGCATCAGGTAACAAAAGATGAAATTAGGAAGTACAATTGAAATTAAAGGTTGTTGATTTTGCTGAAAAGTCAAACAAGTTTGGTGTTAACAAGAAGCTTGTTCGAGACTGGCGGAATAATCTGACAAAATAAAAACGCTACTGAAGACAAAATGTGCCAAAAGACAAATGATAGCCACATTAAAGAGATACATGCTCCACTGCTGAGACAGCTGGCCAACTATAGCAAAAATTAACTTTGCCTAAATTTCATTGAACTACATAGACCTTATTCCATAATGGTGGCAAATTTAAAATTCCTTTACATGCATTTAAATTAGCCCTTATAGTCTTGTTTCAGAAGAAAAATATTTTTGAATTTAGTTCACAATGAACTAATTTATTAATAATTTAATAATTTTTAACTAATTTATCTCTATAAGAACTAATTTATATGCATATAAAAGAATATTAAATTCATAAATTGGTTGCCATTTTGGAATAAGGTCTATTTAACAAGCATAAAATTATTTTTGTAAAAGCAAGACATACGCATCATCGGAGTCAACCTCAGAAGACCCATCATGATCTTCTTGGTCCGCCTGTTCATCATCTTGGTCATCATCAGAACTGTATACTTCATTTGTTGTCCAAGGTTCTTTTTTCTCCAGCAAAGCCTTCTCCTTTTTCTCTGATCGTCGTTGTTTGAGTTCGTTAAAAGCCTTCACTTTCTTCTCTTCCATTGCCTTCTTTCTACCACTTCTACTTAACACGAGCCCCGAACCTTCTTTCTCATTCACCGTTTTTTCTTTTGCCTTCCTCTTTTTCTTTTCTTTCTTTTTAGCGATTTTCAGTTTCCTCTTGATCTCCCGACGAGTCTCCAATGCTTCCCGCTTCTCAATACGGTTATAAATCTCCTGTTCTCTTTCCTTTTCAGTCATTTTTTCCAATCTATCTCTGTCAGCTTGGTCGCCAATACAGTACTCGTCCAAACCATCATCAAACTTCTCATCCTCTTGGGATGAAGATGAGGAACTGGAATCTGATTCTGAAATACAAAGGATAGCAGAAGAAATTAGGCTTACTGATGAATTATACCTTCACATCAAAATATATCGTGTTGACACATGATCAGTTCAGCGCTTTATAATACCGGTACTACAATTTTACAATGCAAAAAAAAACCCGAGTACTTTACTACACAAGCATGTTGGATGGCCACTTTTCATATTGGACGCCATGGTCTAAGCAAAATATTTTCCTCAAACAACAACTTACAGGTTTCCCCCTTTCTAATGTTTCTTGATTTCTGTTAGCTGCTGTTTATTTTAGAAATTGTGTAGGTTTTGCATATAATAATATAAATAATATAAATAATAAAATAAGCATAAAATAACCAAAATCACCTGAAGGTACAGCTACACCATCAGACGAGTCACCATCACTTTCACTTGAAGTACCAGATGAGGAAGTTGCTGCTTTCTTTGGAATCTTCTTTGTTCCATTTTTCTTCACTTTCACCTTGTTTGGTTTATCATCCATGGTCCACTAAATAAAGAGAATAAACATTTTACTATGGTTTAGAAATAATATTATTTTCTAGTTTCATCTGCGTATTTATCCCTTTTAGAATAAGCCACTGAAAACTTTTGGGTTGCTTTACATGAACCATGGTTGGCTCTCAACCCAGTTCACTAGCAGCCCAGTAGAAATGTACTGGTAGTCTAATTCAAATACTATAATTGCTACACATCCTATGCTACTAGCTTGCTATCTAATTAACAATTAGGTATGCACAAAATGCACAAAATTTCTGAGGTAATGTCACTTCTCGATATCTAATGACAATTAGATAGTTAAGCCTGGTTTCCATATGATCGCTACGATCGCTGCGATCGCTCAATTTTAAAACCGGCGATCGTAGCGATCATATGGAAACCACACGCTCAGCGATCCTGGCGATCGATCGCAGCGATCGCCGAGATAGAAAATGTTCTATCTCGGCGATTGCAGCGATTATATGGAAACACTGGTTCAACGATCCTGGCGATCTCAGCGATCGGTATGTACTCCAGCGACATTCGGCTATATATCTATAAAACACATTACTGTGGTAAGATTAAACGGTTCCTTCATTGTATACATCACGCAAATTTAGATGAATCAGTGAAACTAAAGCATTTTATGTAAATATTTTATGTAAATAACTGTAAAAGAATTTTATCTGTCTTAAAGACGTATAGCTGTGTCCGAAGCTGTGGGACAAGAGTGTGAAAAGCTCTAAGCTCTTCTCTTATTCGAAATATCTATCGAACTCAAAAACGACGTTTCCTTGGCGCAAGTTCGTCCAAACAAACTAGGACGAGATTTAAGGCAGTACTTTTAAAATGCAATCCGAACGAGTTCTTTTTACGGGATTATACGTTCGATTATACGTTCGACACATGATAAATTCGTTCATGTTTGAAACCGACGTCTTATTTTGTCGAACCTAACTGTGTATTAGATTCGACACATGATAAATTCGACGTTTGAAATAGGCCTTACTGATAAGAGCAACTAGAATAAAAAGCCGCTGTGCTTGCGATAGTAAAAGAAAGTTAATGTCTTTGTTTACTTCGTCCATGACGATTGCCACGATCGCCGGTTTTAAAATTGAGCGATCGCAGCGATCGTAGCGATCATATGGAAACCAGGCTTTAGTAGCATAGTAGAGATAAGCCAATTACGAAAATAGCCGATTACTGAAGCCGATTATTTTGAGGCCAATTAATCAAAATAATCGGCTGATTAATCGGTACTGTATATGTGATCCCCATGGGGAAAAAACGATTAAAAATTGTCACCTTTATGATTGGGATGAGCTGGAAAGTCAGATTTCATTATGAAATAAAGACCATTGTGTTCATGCTTATGAGTTTACGGACTCGCGGCGCATTAAAAAATTAATGCACCAATTATTTTGCCGATTATTTTGAAATAATTGGCCAATTACCAATAATAATTTTAAATTGGCCGATTAATCGGCTTTGCTGATTAGTTTCCGATTAATCGGCTCATCTCTATAGGCTTTGCCAATCAGTTTGTAGCATTTGAATTAGAGATTTGCCGATCGCTAAAAAGTGCTGATTAATTCGATTAATCGGCGGCTGATCACAGCACATAATCGGACCATTAATCGGCCAAAGCCGATTCATTTCGTTTTGTTAATTACAAAGACATCGCTGAGGAATTCACTGACATTCGTACTTTGGTAGTACTTTTCTATCGCTTGACTCTGGGTTTTGCTGATTTGTGTGAAAATATGTTATTTAATTTGCACGTTAGGACACTAAAGAATTCCCACCCGCCACTCAGACTTTCTTGCCATGTTCGTTCAGAATATTGAGGATGAAAAGGCTCATTGTTAATGCTCCGATTACCTTTCAATTTGAGATTCGAATTGGAAAAAGTGTTCACGGTGACAGGCTTGCGGAAGCGGCGAAACACATCAATAACAAAGTTTACGCAAATAGCACATCCAGATGCGGATGCATCTCTACGCCAGGGTTCAAAATAGCAGCCGCCTGTCGGCTGTAGCCGGCATTTTCATGACGCTAGCCGGCAACTTTTAAATTGAAAAACTTTTCAACAAAAATTACAATAATAAAACACCTTTTTTCTTTTAAAAGCTATTTTTCTGCTAGAAATGGCATTATATAACTAAAAAGTTTCTTGGGTGGGCTCATGGCATTTCCGTAGCAGGCATTTGCAAACAGCACGTACAAAAACAGCCGGCACAAAAAATGTACATATATAAAACAGCCTACAAAAAAATCTAAATCCAAAATATTTATTTTGAACCCTGGGCGCAGCTAGAAAAAAAAAAAAATTTTAAGGAAATGTCCCAAGATCAATTTGAAAAGAACTCGAAGAGCTTCTGAAACAATCGGCTGTCGCTACTTATTTTACACACCTCTGTCATGTTCTCTCAATAAGTCATCTTGCAAGCTGCTCTTGTCAGTTATCACATACACATGTAGGCATTTTGTCAATGAATATTGCTGAGTTTTTTCCAGTGTCGAGAAATAAATCGTTATGTCGGTAAATACTAACGCAATGTACGATTTACGTACTTCCAAGTCCATGAACTGAAGAAGACAGTGTGTGATGAGAAAAATATATTTTCTTTTTTGCCTTATAGGCTGGTGTGCATTATGCGGTAAATAAATTGACAAGGCAATAGACCTCTTTCATAATGGCAGCCAATTTAAATAATATTTGTTTACGTACATCAAAATAACCCTTTATGGCCTCGTTTGTGTGTCAGCAATTCAAAAGAATCTTTGCTTCCGAACGAGGTCGTAAAGGCTAATTTATATGCCCATAAAAGAATATTTAAAATGGTAACCATTATGAAAGAGGTCTATTGGCTTTTTTTGACACAGGTGCAAGTAAACAAGAAAGTAAAATTAACCATAGAAGACAACCTAATCTGGGTTGGAAGCCAGCCTGAGTTACCCAGCCTGAGTTACCCTCAAGAAGATTGTTTTGGTGTCGTCTACAAGTCTATCATATGGCGTTCAGGTTTAAACTTGCAGACAATACTTAAATCTATTCAAAAAATCAATTTAATGCTTCTAGCTTTAAATTTTTATTATCTATCTAAAGTATTAGTAGGCGACGGCCCTTAGCACAGTAAAAAGCGAGGTAAAAAGTGTGCTTATTTATTATATTTACAGTTATAAGGGACATCCCTATATTAGACTTTAACTTCAAAGTCAATACCTCATCATCACTTCCCTCCGAAGATTCACTGTCGCTATCCGACTCAGCTGCATTTGGTTTAGGCTGCGAGGATTCTTGCTGTGTTCGACACTTCTTGGCCAACGACAAGAGCTCCTAAGAGATGATCAAGGCTTAGTAAGGGCTGCATTTTACAAGAATTTTAAAGCCTTACGCAAAGCACGAAGACAAGCTTTGGAACAACATGCAAAGTAATAAATGTCAGAACGCTGTAGTTGTTTAGCCACCTCTTCTAAGTCCCCACCGCTATCATCGTCATCGCTTTCATACTCAACAACGATCCTCTTCCTTTTCTTCTTCAAGTCTAACTCCTTTTTTTTGTTCATAATCGTGGCCTTCTTTCACAAATTTACACAACTTATGCACAACAGCAACTTTTGCCCAAACACGCAACAACGACCGCAAGGGTTTCTGGTCCTGATTTAATAGTGCTTTGAACATCTTTGAACAGGGCGGGCACATTTTCGTGTAAAAATAGTAAAATACTTAAATTTAAAAACGTCACAAAACCAATATATGATCTTGTATTTTACCGAACTAATCAAATACGGAAAGGATATTGGTGATTTGACGTCATAGACCTATTTACTATGGGAAAAGAATAGTTAATTACAATTTTCAAAATGGCCGACTCTATTCTTCTGCTTTCTGATTGGTTACTTTCTCGAATGGCCAATTAATATTCTTTTATGTGCAAATAAATTAGCCTTTCGAGCCTCAGATCTGCTTGTGTTTATAAAAGATTGATAACATTATACAAATATTATACCATAAAACTATATCTTGTGTATTTGTAACAAAAGAAAACATTTGCAATCATTTCATTGTGAGCTTTTTCGGGTGTAATTAAAAATCTAATCCACATCGGGTGTCTCGCGGTACTCTCGCGGGCAGTTTGAATTACCGTCTGCTATTGGGCAACGCGGCTATTGTGCGAGGATTACACGGGGAAAGGTGAGGGAAATCCCCATAAATTTTTATACGTCACGACAGCGATAAAATAATATTGCTGACAAAGAAATGTGTTGATTATTTGAAACATGGCTGGCACTGTACTCGATATGAGAGATCAAACTCTAGAGATGTCCGTGAATTCAAAAATACTCTAGAAAAGGCTGTGATGGCAAGACTATGAAATCAGAGTCAGCATCATCAGAGGCGTGGGGTGACGAAGGCTCAGAGTTTCATGTCAACTTTTCAAGACAAAAACAAGGTGTTTTGCTCCTCGATCATCGCGAAAAACTACAGGTTCATGATCTATGCTTGTTTTATATTGAGACTAATGCCAAAATGTTCGTACTTGATATGATATTTCAACGCTGCTTAGTGGCTCTTAGTGCTTTGTGTACATTTTCAAACCGGAAGTATCTTTTTGATTCTTTACATCAGTCCAAGGATTGGGGATTTCCCAACTGCACAGCGGGTCGTGACCCACCGACCCTATTAACCTTTACTCCCCAATATCAACATACAAATTCTCCTTATTGATCTCCAAACATTTCTTACAGTACTAGTTGGGAGAAGTTGTTTCAAAAACATGTCAGTTTGTCTTAGGTGATCATTTCCTTTATTCTCATTACCTCTTTGTTTGGTTAACCATTGATATGATTGGGAGAAGTTAGCTGCTGATCACCCCTGGGGCATAAATGGTTAGGAAGTAATATAATTAATATAATTAAAAGTAGATTAAAAGTATAATAAGTTTTATTATTAGTATAATAAGTTTTATTATTTCCCTCTCTTCAAAAGCCCTGCCCACTTGACGATTTAAGAATGTTAAAGTTCGGAAAATTTAGTATTTGATGTATAAAACAAATAGATTACATTTTCATGTGTGTATACTGTAATAATGTGCCCCGGCGACTCGTGCCATACTTTTTTGTTCTTTACACGCTGTGACATCATCTGTGCATCTATTACAGTACACACACATGAAAAAATGTAATCTATTTGTTAAATATATTTATAAAATAAGTCGTGTCTTACGCACACTGTGATTGGTCAGTTACCGTGTTTATATCAGGCTATATAACATGGATGGATTACGCCATCGTGATACGCCATCAATTAGCCATCATACGCCATCAATTAGCCACCATACGCCATCAATTAGCCATCATACGCCACCAATTAGCCATCACACGCCATCAATTAGACATCACGGCGCCATCATACGCAGTAAGGAGAATTTACATGTTGATAAAAAAGATATTTGTACATTTTATTCGCTTTCTACAGGTTATTTTATAAAAGAAATAGAAACCATTTTTATCCGTGTTCTCATACGTTATATAAACACTCGTGGAAGTTTGGGAGAACTCAAAATCGCATGGAAACACTCGCCCTACGGGCTCGTGTTCCCACTATGATTTCTCGTTCTCCCAAACTTCCACTCGTGTTTATATAACTGTATGTAAACACGGAAAATGTTTTCTATTTCTTAAATATATATATATTATGATATTTCTAGGTTGAAAGTCAACAAGATTTTGCTGAAAAGCTTGATTGTCCAGAAGATGAAACATTGAAAGTTGTTTCGATATTTGGGAATACTGGCGACGGAAAGTCACATACACTGAACCACACATTTTTCAATGGGGAAGAAGTATTCTGTACATCTCAATCCCAGGTTTCTTGTACTGTTGGTATTTGGTCTGCATATGATGATAAAAATCACTTGCTTATTTTGGATACTGAAGGCCTGTTAAGCACTGCCAATGATTCAGATAAGCGAAAAAGATTACTTATGAAAATCCTTGCAATTTCTGATGTCATAATTTATCGCACCAGAGCCGAGAGACTTCATTCAGATTTGTTTGGCTTCCTTGGTGATGCATCTGATGCTTATCTAAAGCACTTCTCGCCTGAATTGAAGGCTGCGTTAAAACGAGGGCACCTCAATGTGTCTTTGTGCTCACTTGGTCCTGCTGTTGTGATATTCCATGAAACTCAATATACTGATATTCTTGGGACTGATACAAGTACAGGTAGAGTATTAAGTTTAGCACTCCAGACCGAATCATGTTGAATCATGACCGAATCATAGGCTGTGGAAACACTTCAAAAGTGGGGTGCACCGCCCTGCCCTGCCGAGAGGCGGGGGGGGGGGGGCAACTGCCCCAGGGCCTGGACCAAATAAGGGGCCCAAAATTATAACCATTTGCAAATCCTACACATAGAATGATCGAAGCTTCTAGGGCATTTAGGGGCCCATGAAAGGCCATAACCCAATCTTCCCCTGGGCCCATCTTGACTCTCATGGCCCTGGCACCACCAAAAAGGGGCACCTTGGACATTTCAAAAATGATTGATGCTAGAACGTGATCTCTGATGAACTTGATTCTCGGCATATAGTTGTTCCAGTTAGGGAGCTGCAGGGGCATGCACCACTGGGAAATTAAAATTTTTGAATTCATGGGTCTTTGGAATGGGATTTCCTGCATTTTGAAGGCATAATTCACATATTTTCTGTTTTGTTATGATATATTTAACTAAATACAGGGTACACTAT
Organism: Chrysogorgia sp. JL179-B06; assembly: GCA_035772405.1. Lineage (NCBI taxonomy): Eukaryota > Metazoa > Cnidaria > Anthozoa > Scleralcyonacea > Chrysogorgiidae > Chrysogorgia > Chrysogorgia sp. JL179-B06. The sequence goes on from JAYKKM010000232.1 coordinate 118,953, forward strand.
TTTGTCATACCGCATCATTCTGTTGTTGAATAGTTGCCACTTTTCATGTCCAACAGGCGCTTTCTTCTCATGCAGTAAATGGAAAAGGGAACATTCATTCCAGAAAAGGGACACTTTGATCCCTGAAAAAAGGGCAGTTCCTCAAAAAGGGCAATTCCTCAAAATAGGGCATTTTTCATGTTTTGAAAAAACGTAGGAGGGGCACCTGTCCCCAGTGTCAGGCCCACGCCTGTAAATACCACAATCTGTTGAACAAGTTCAAACACATGCTCCATTAATGTTTATTAGGTGATTTGCAAGAATCCAAGTCAGCTGACGAGATTCTAAAGGAAAGGTTTGCCACAGCAGGTCGACTTCCACAAGCCTTTAGCTCAATGAAATATGTTGGCACAAAATCCACATCAAACAACAGTATAGATTTTACAGCTTTGCTTCAGATTGTGTTGGATCTTACCAATGACACATCTGTACGCTCGCGTCGTGGAATTGCTGTTGTGTATGACGTATTAAATGTGAGTTGAACTAACTGCACAGTGGATGCTCACACAACTTGTAACAAACCTGTGGCATCAGCTTTATTACAAGCTGTTCCAATCCATTGCTTCAGCAACACATCTTATATCACTTGTTGTAAACAAAAGTCTGTAGCCACAGGTGTTGCCATGTGGGAATGGGTGGATCTGGACCCCCACTTCTTTTCCAGATCAAATTTTGTAATTCTCCTAAATCTGATGAAAAAACGTTGGGGGTGTGTTAGTTAGTGCATCATGTTAGTATTTCATATTTCAAAGAAACTTCAGAACCCCTTAATTATTTAAATAATCAAGAATACACAATAGGCTTTTCTGTTCAGTGCAGACTCTGCACTCAACTGAAATTAAACAGATTGGCCTATTTGGTTATTTAATTTTATGTCTTGTGAAACAATGAAATTCAAGGATTAAGGACTCTCAGAGATAGTATCCACTGAAAATCTATTCACATTGACAAATAAATTGGTTATTATCTATTTTCAAGTAAAAGAATTATACTACGCTTAGCTATATAAAAACAGTAAGCGGGCGAGGGGTTGTTGCGTACACGTATTTGGAGTGGAATAACTATAGAATAACTGGAAACTTTAACGATTACAACGCAAATCATATTTAAGGAATAAATTAAGTCAGTCCTCTATTTCATGATTTAACAGTTGCATAAATCTTGTTTGGTGTTTATTTAACATTTTGCACTATTTTTCACTAAATATTATCTACTCAATTATACTTTCCACTGTAACTTTAACAAAAACTTTCATAGCTACAATATATAGATACGAGGGGCGTCTATTAAAAGATGGAGGTTAGATTATTATTATCACTAAATTATTTAAAATTTAGAATAAAAAGTGACAATGTTTTAGAGGTGTAATGTAAATTGTTCATAAAAATAATGATTAAAATCTGGACTAACATTCCGTTTTAAAAGGACTTCTGGAGCCCCAGTTCAAATATAAAAAGGGAAGATCTGATCAGGCAAAATACTATTTTTATTATAGCTGCTTAATGAGAAATTTAGTGGAGATATCGACCATGTGGTCGCCAGCACTTTCCCAGACTCCTATTTCACTTGTTCAACACTATGTCAGTCTTGCACGTAAGTAAATTACTCGGATAAAGTTTCGGTAAAGGCGAGATGATTCGAGCCGCGATAAATTTCTGTACTACCTATTTCACATCATTGTTGCGTTGCACGTTGTAGCGTATCGACTACAGGCTTTCATGCAACTTGTTTAGCAACAAATTTCCATGTAGCAAGTTGTGCCAAAGTGATGACAATATTACTTTTCGTAATATTCTGTTGCAACCTTCGACAAAGTCGTTGCGAGACTAGTTCATTGTATGTGAGTAAAGTAGTACGTGCGAAAAATTACAACATAGCGAAAAAATAGGCACGCGATGCGTGCATGTGTCTATACCGCGTAGAAACCTTGCCCACAAGACAAGATTTTTCGAACTTTGGTTCTTATTCTTTATTCTTTTAGAATAATAATTTTTTTTTTTTTTTTTTTTTTTTTTTTAGTTTTAGTTTTATTTTTTAATTTTTTTATATATATTTATTATTATTATTATTTTTTAATTTTTTTTTTCAATAAATTTTAGTTATTTTAGTTCTTATTCTTTTAGAATCTCTTTAGACTTTAAAAACGCAGTAGCGCCAGCCACAGAAAAACCCAACATTATTGCAGGACAAGTTGGAGGAATTTGTTGCTCTATTACTTGGAGCGGACTTCGTTATTAACGAGTGAAGCTATAGAGTCACAGCGGAGTTGTCTCTCGCAGCTATGACACCTACATGACCTACAGCTCATACACTGACACATTTTGTTCAGGTTTCGACCAAACACCTTTGCTGTACACATTATTACATTTACAACTTGCCGTAAGCAAACACCTCTTGCACACAAGAGAGTGCCCATTTGAGGGCGTTTTCTCATTAGTTGAGGGAGTTTAAATTTCAGGTCGGTATATGATGAGAGCGAACTGAGGCGCTTTTGTAAGCTCAGTATAACATGTAAAAGTGACCTGTCCTTTCATTTGGATCCGATAAGTAGTCACCGTTTTCCCCATTTATTTTCCAGTACGAGATGTCAAGAAACTATGAACCATGTTCGTGAAGGAGTTCCTCACAAGTCTAGTAACGGTTGTGTGTACCAAGCGCAGTTCGATAACCGATATTTTACCTGCAAAGTATGGTCTATATATATATATATATATATGTCAAATGTCAATGTTATTCAACTATTCACTTTATGCTTTATCATTATATTATTATCATTATACCGCAATGCATATTATCATCATTATATATAATTTAAAAATCATTTTTATTATTATTATCATTATCATCATCATTTATGGGCATCGCGCTCTCAATCACTATTTGCTAATAACTGATAATTAACTTCGAGTACCTTTGCTATTTTTCAGGCGTGTTATGAGCGTGGTAAAACGAATTGTGTTATACCAAAAGCATTCGGCTCTGGTGATGGTTCGTGGCTTGGCTTAGCGAAATTTGCTTGGTCTGGGTAAGATTTCTACGCCAGCATGGTCCGTTTAATATAAACGCGTGTTTAACGGCTAACGTGCTTAAGAAACACGCTAAGGAAACGTTTTGAGATGCGTTTAGAATACAGCTTCCACACTTTAGTGCGAGAGTTAAAAAATAAGATCTGCACATCTCCCCTGTTTACCAGTAAAAAATTTTCAAGATACTGTTGATTACTTTCAAAGCTTTACATGGCCAGACACCTACATTTATATATTAGTGATTTACTGACTTGATATAACCGTACTTGTGCACTTAAAGATCATCTAACTGAAATCTGCTATTCAGTTGTGCCAAAATCCAATTCGGTTGCTCGACGTAGAGACAGAACATTCTCGGTTGCCGCTGCAAAACTATGGAATTCATTGCCAGAGTAAATTACAAGCACTGACTCATGTTTAAGTAGGTTTAAGTCAGGATTTAAGACTTTTCTTTTTAATTGTTAATTGATTTATTTATTTATATAGTTACGTACTTGAATGTTCTGAATGTGGTATTATTTATCGAAGTCGTCAGTATTGGTATGGAAATACAGATCCAGTAAAGACAATCGTAAGAACAGAAATGAACCACGTCTGGTCAGGAGTAAGCATTGATAAAGCTATATAGTTTTTCGAAAAAAACAATGTTTTTTGCCTTGTTTTTCGAAATAAATTTTAACATTAGAGTCTCTATTTAATCAATTAGATTATTTGCTCTCAATCTACCACCTCATAGAAATTCCGATCTATATTGTTATCCAGCGGTATAGTGTATAAAACCATGTTTTTTCACGCATCTGTGGCTCAGAGGTGTCTAGGGCTTTCAAACTAACACAATAGGTTGTTTTAAAAGTATACTAATTAATTTTCTCCCGGTTTCGGTTTTTTTACACACTGTAACTCGTGGCGTCCATCTTGTTGGGACCACGTTATATACTGTAGTCATGTAGGCGACAGAGAATATCTGTCTCTGATATTTTAAGATGATAAAATGAATCAGTTGTCTAAGGTTTTCCCATGATATAGAACACAAGCTACGGCTCCATAACAGTAACTATGAATCCGGAATTAGCGCATAGCGGCCATATTGGAGTGACCACGGTGGTAACTGCAATGCGCATCAAAATGACGTGTTCTGCGTCGGGATAAAACTTATTTCAATTCGCAACATTAGGCTAAAACCACAATAGACATTTGCATTTCTATTTACACTTGTAAATTCGTTATACTGAATTCCCCAGTCTGATGTTACGAATTGACATAAGTTTTATCCCGACGCAGAACGCGTCATTTTGATGCGCAGTCGACATTACGAACTGGCTTATATGGCTGCTGCGAATTATTCCAGGCTTCATAATTACTGTAATGGAGCCATAATTTGTGTTTTAAATTACGGAAAAACCTTGGACAACTGATTCATTTTAGTATCTTAAAAGAGATAGTCTCTGAGATTAGAGACAGATAGTCTCTGTCGCCTACAGTAAAACTATATAGCGTGGTCGGATTCATTTTTTCGCAGCATCCAAACAATAGCTGCTCGATCCAGTCTTTATTTAAAGATCAGTATGTATAACCTATACACCACCGAGACCTATATTTTGGCAGCACTGCATGAGCCGAAATATATTCCATATACCTTATGGTGTTTGCAGTGGCGAAGCTGGCCCTAGCAACTTGTCATGCTATGCTAATTTATCTGCATCAACATCCCACGAAAACAATACATTTCTAAAGGTTTGAATAATGTAAACATTATAAAATTTGCATAGCATTACCAGTTGCTATGGCCAGCTTCGCCACTGGGTGTTTGTATTAACTGCATTCATCTTTGGTCTGATTTCCAGGAGCACTCTGGTTTTGTAGATGGTAGTCATGCAGGTCGTCGTGTGTTAGACGGTTTGACCAGCTTGAAAAGGACAGTGGGAACAGTCAGTGAGGTTCCTTCGAGATATGTTAAAGACTGGTTATCAGAAGCCATTGCGCCATCCTACTGGGTTCCCAATTCTGATATAAAGGTATACGTGCAGGTCGTGCAGGTGCACCCCTGGGACTGGTTGTTCAAAGCCTGGATATCAATATCTGGTGAATAAGTCCATTATCAGAAATTAACGACAAAATGGCCGCCGCGCTTGAGGGTGAATTTACATATGATCCTTAGAAAATGACGTCCCATTTTACAATGAGTTACACAGAGCGAAAATACTAGGGAGATGCAAAGCATCATGGGGCGAGCCAAAGTTGAATGGTATTTGTTTGTACTTGTATATAAGAATGGCAATATAAATTTAAAGATATATGACCAATATGAGTACGATTAGTGGAAGCTTTGAAAAGTAATCAACTTTTATATAAAACATAATATACAAAATTATATCAAGTGCTTGTGAGCAACAATATATTAAAATTTTGTTTGTGTGGGCAATCAAAGAGAGCAATTTTTGGCTGCAAAAATAGAGAAAATGTTTTGTTGAAAAAATATGGTGTGGAAAACGAGATCATCAAAATATCAAACAAGTTTGTTTCTATCAGGCAAACTGACATTTCACTTTCGATCTTGGTAATTGAATGCTTTTAGGATGCTCTGATCGTTTATTGACCGAGTTAACAAAAAATGAACACACACATCATAGCGATAAGCAAATAGATCTTGTAGATACAAAAAATATGAAATGTCATAGTTCAATCTATGGATTGCCATAACGTAACAAAACAATATTAACAAAACTAAACAGTACCTGGGTGAAGACAAATAAAAAAATATCAGAGTTTCTCATCAGTGCCTGCATTTACATGTATAATTAATATTACATGTAAAATCCGCTAAAATTTTATTTATCTCAAACAGTACACTTACCAGGTGTACATGTATGTCTTGCTGCACGTTGCGCTCGGTACCTACGCAGGCTACCTTGCTTCCTGCATTTTGTGCGCCAGCAAAATCTCCGACGACGCCAGCTGGCCGCCAGCAATACCTTCGTAGAGTATTACGATCCGACCGGAGAAAAAGGGTCGGAACGTTGATATTCGCCTCGATAAAAACCTTACTTCCCTTTGTTCTGCTGTGTTAACTGCCTTTTTATTTGCACAAATTCGTCTATTTCATGGATAGTATACATACAGAAGTAGTAAAAAGTCTAAAATTGCGCGATGCCAGGACAACAGCCGATGAGTGAGTATTAAAATACGACGGGAAGAAAGGGGAGTACGAACTGCCGGGACGTACCAAATCAGATCAGAGCCGCACTTGAACTCCTAACTAAGGGGCTCGCCCCAGGGCTCGCCCCAATTAAAATGAAGATTCTGCTTATTGAGTAGCTCGTCTACCGTTTGTGTCGACTCTTGTGCAACAGCGATTATCAAATTATCAACTGGTCCCGGTTTGGTCTTGAAATTTTCCTTCACCATACCGTATTTCCTCGATTAAGCGCCCCGGGGCGCTTATTAATTTTGAGACTAAAAGGAGGGGCGCTTATTCGAGGGGGCGCTTATTCGAGGGGGGGCGCTTATTCGAGGGGGCGCTTATTCGAGGGGGGGCGCTTATTACAAAATATACATGGAGAAGAGGAGTATGAACTTGTAGGACATATTCCAATATAAATTTCTTTTCTGGTGAAATGTTTCCTGACGTCAAGAGGCAATAATTCCCTCACAGCAGAGGTGACTGGTGCAAGGAAACGTGAAAATGGATTAGTCGTTCCATGTGTATATGGCGCTAGAACAGCACACTTAAGAATTGCAGAGAAGTTACACGTGGAGCTGGCGAAAGCGAAAGAAACGTACAGGCACATGGACATAAATGTGAATGACTTTCAATTAAAAAAGAAAGTTTGTTTCTAGAAATTGCGTTGTAATTTAAATTAGTATGTAGAGAGGGGCGCTTATTTGAGGGGGGAGGCGCTTAATCGAGGGGGGCGCTTAATCGAGGGGGGGGCTTATTTAAAAAATCAAGGTCTACAGGGGGCGCTATTCGAGGGGGGCGCTTATTCGAGGGGGGGGCGCTTAATCGACGAAATAGGGTAAATCCTTAGAACATGTAGTTTAATCGAGTGAAATGCCAAATCATTACTTATAATATACCCAAAATCGCATACCGGCATTACCACCACTATATATACAGAACTCGTGACTAAGCATGGTCTTGGGTTCAATTCCAGCCGGAAGGCCTTGAGTTGGTTAATACTTCATATCTTGCAGAATATAGCGAACCCTAACCCTAATCTGTTGTTTAGTGGTATGGGTTCGCTATATTCCTGCAAGATGAAGTACTTACCACTGAGTTGCAGAAACCGTTGCCGTGAACCGTAGCCGAGGCCACATATTGACTGAGTCAGCGTTCCAATGGAATCGAAGCCGTGACCTTAGAACTCTAGACTAGCGCTCTGCCTGAGTCGAATTGCTGCCGCTTGAAAAAATAAACTTGTAAAACTCACGAACGCTTTCTTTAACATTGTCATTTCCTATAGGAATGCCAGGGCTGTGGTCACGTCTTTGAAGGCCACGAGAGCAAACACCATTGCCGCGCGTGTGGTCAGGGATTCTGTGTCGAGTGTTCCGCGTATGAAAAACTAGTGCCTGAAAAAGGCTGGGGCGCAAATCCTGTGAGGGTATGCCGAGATTGTTACCTGCAGAGTCCTGCAATTACACCCGAAAACGCCGTGGTTGAAATGAAGGACATAAGGTGAGGATTAGGTGATCAGTGAGACGGTCATATAGGATGTGAGGATGGTGACGAATTAATGATAATGATGATCATAAAGCGTTGCAAACAAGGCTACTGCATTGTTCAGCCATCAATACTGTTATAACTGACTTGTCAACAAGGTTGAGCAAAAATTATATATAAACAATAGTTCAGTATACCCTTGTGAAAGGTAAAGGTATCATCCTACGAAAGTATACACGACGGACGCAGCTCAACAAGGCCGAGTCGAAGGTATAGTAAAGGCACCACAGGCTGCCACCATACGACCCATGATGACCTCGGAGCACAGCTAAAGTTGGTGTTTGGGTTGATATAGTGAGGGAGGGAGGAAAACCGGAGTACCCGGAGAAAAACCCTCGAAGCACAGGAGAGAATCAACAACTCTACTCACATAAATCTCATGAATCGAACGAGATAGTTACCCATCCAATAGCGCTTTGTCGAGATGACGTCAGTACCCATGTTTGTCCGCATTTACCCATAATTCTTGCGGCCATAACAAAAGAAAATAGCTCATTTGCAATAATTTGTGAGTCAAATTTGGTTTGTTTATCCGCTTTTTGAGTTATTAATAGCAAAGTAGTAAAACACAAGTAGGAAGTTCGATCATGGAGATTGTTTCCAATGCAATGAGAAATTCAGTTGTAAAATAACTATTTTATTTGAAAGAACTCTTGAAACTATAAAGACTAACCATTTACAACTTTTTCATATCTCACTTCACTCTTGAGTTATCAAAGTGTATATTATGAAATGAAAATTAAGTTTATCTTGTTTGAAAGAACTCTTGAAATGATAAAGGAACTCCATCTATAGTTTTTCCATATCGCTCTTCGTTCTTGAGATATTGCGATTTGTTTGATATGTAAATAACACACTGCATACGCGGTCACATTGTATAATGAGTTGTTGAGAAACCATGTATGTTATTGAAATTATTCTGTTAAATCAATCGAAACTTTCATTATTAGGTGTCATAAGACAAATACCCCTTACATGCGCAGTTTAGTGCGACTTTGTTTGATAACGTCAACGATATTTTCTACTTCTACAACAATTCATTATTTAATGTGACGTATGCAGTGTGTGATTTACATATCAAACAAATCGCAATATCTCAAGAACGAAAAGCGATATGAAAAACTATAGATGGAGTTCCTTTATCATTTCAAGAGTTCTTTCAAATAAGACAACTTAAACTTAATTTTCATTTCATATGCACTTTAAGATTTATTTCAGTAATATGTAAATGATCATACTTGTGACATCACACTGCATAATAACTTATTGAAAACGCTTATATATCCTTGAGATTATGTAACGAAATCACTTCAAATACAGGTGCATGTGCGTGGATGTATCCAATGACATCAAATATGCAAATCATCAAACGATTCCATGTGATAATGGTAAAGATATACAGAATTTTCAATAAGTCATTATGCATTGTGATGTCATCAAGTATGATCATTTACATATTGCTTTACATATTACTGAAACAAATCTTAATATCTCAAGAGTGAAGTGAGATATGAAAAAGTTGTAAATGGTTAGTCTTTATAGTTTCAAGAGTTATTTCAAACAAAAGAGTTATTTTCATTGCTTAGGCACTTTAAAATTTAAATTGATTGGTCTTTCCCGGTTGCTACCCTGTTGCTACGCAGGAAGTGTACTGACCAATCAGGTGCGACTTTAAGGTGTTTTGTTTTGTAGTGCTTTAGACGACGCCCTTGACGAAGATATCTCGAATGAAGAACGACAGGAAAGCTTGACTGCTTGGAAAGTTGGAGAGGTTTTTAACAACTCGATGAGTAAACTGGCACTAGTCGTTGATTTTCCTAGGGAACTCCTCAACGATGCCGCTCGTCCGTCCTACTGGGCAGCGGATGCGGCCATCGTGACATGCTTTTGTTGCGACTACAAGTTCCGCGTGGCGGACACGAAACATCACTGTCGCGCGTGTGGTCAAGGTGTCTGCGGAAAGTGTTCTCGCGGGAGGCGAGCAGTGTCCACGAGGGGATGGGATTCTCCCGTTAGAGTATGCGACAAATGCGTCACTGAAATGACGAAAACGGACTTATAGTTAGGTCGCATGTAACACTGTATAGTTATAGTTATAATAAATGAAGAAAGACTGTCATAAATATATAATGTAAATAGATAAAATTAAATTTTAAGGGCAAAATGTGTACGATCAAATGTTTTGTTCAAAACGTAGTTGCTAGCCGTAGTTGCTAGCCACTACAAGTCCTTTCCAGTATTTTCCTGCGTTTTCTTCTCCGCTGAAAAGGACTTTTCCCACTTGCAACGCGCCAAATCTGCCGGTGGATTTTTGGACCGGGGACGTATAACTGGACGTATAACAAGCACTTATTTATCACATGGCTCAGTTTCCTTTGTTCGTTTCGGGGAATATAATAATAATAATTATAGTTCTTGGCATTGGCACGCATTTCGCAAAGCCTCAATGCGTTTACAAGGTAAAATTACAATAAATTAAAATACAACAAACTAAAAATTATTACATGAACTACATACTACATGAATTTAAAAAAAAACAAGTCTTTAAACAGGGTTTACATTTGATAACTGACTTGAATTTCTAATATTATATATTCTTATTTAATATTAAATGTTCCTCCAGATTGTTCAAAACAAAAATGTTATTGTTGTCTGACGTTTCGGCCCTCTGCACGGAAGCCATCCTCAGAGCGCGAAAATGTTAACGGTTGTTAAAAAATTATGTTGAATATACTCAATAGCCCCTGTATATTAACTGTCTGAAAACATGGTGGCTGTTTTTGATTGTAACAGGGAAGTGCTGGGCTGAAAACAATATAGATTAATATTCCCTGTAATATTCCCCTCTAATATTCCCCACTATTCCCCTCTATTACCAAGTTCTAGCATATTGAACAGAACGAACACAACGCTGGGCTGCAGCCCCCCCCCCCCCTCCCCCAGTTGTCCGAAAAATTAGCTCTATTCGGACAAAAACGGTCTTGTCATTCGGGCAAAATGGGTCCTGTATTTTGATTTTGTGGCTAGTTGCTTTTCCTTCCTTCTCTTCTGCCGTTGTGCAACGTATTCTCTATGCGCGTTGCAGGAGAGATATCCACGCGGTCTAAATTTGGAAAATTTTAACGGTAATTAAATACTTCGAATCCCGCACACTGCCGCGGCTGCAAAAAACGAGAAAAGTGCCCTCAAATTGCAGGAAATACACTTTCAGGGAATCATAAATTCAAAAATTTTCTCGGGGAAGCGTGCCCCCGGACCCCCCTAATGTACATGTTTCCAATGCATGTTCATATACATTAATGAAAAACGTGCATGTGTAATAATGCTTAAGCTAAACGATGGCAATTCGTGTTCTTCAGATTGACGTCATCATTTATTCGGGCAAGTTATGCTCAGCCCCCCGTACAAAATGTTGCCCGTACGCCTATGTACGTTCGTACTTTGTTGTATTATTTCATCGCGTTGCCGACGTATTACAAACCATCCACAGCTGAAAAAAGCATTTATTTTCTATTGCGACTCCTGTCAGCCTCGCCCTTGTGAAATATAAGTACGTTATTTTGAGGTCCCTCGAGGATATGTGTTTATTCACCTCGGGCTACGCCCGAGGAGGGTCTGAGTGATCATCTTGACAGCTAATGCGCACGATCTTTTTGTTATATTTTCTATTTCACATCTATCTTTTGTTTATTTTTTAAAATGTTGTAAATACAACAACGAACTTGTCGTGGTAGCAAACTTAAAGTGTCTATCCGGGGTTTGGAGATTTTACGCATTCGTAATCTTTGGGTTCTACCAAGAAGAAATGTAATATATCTTGTCATTCGAAAATTTCATCTTCGTGCCTTTTTTCCCTGCTAAAGTTGATTTACTATTCACAGGAAATGACGTGCTGGTCAAAGCAGGGGCACGCGAAGTCATTGCACAGTAATTCAACAGTGAAATACAAATAATTTTGAACACACCTGTTTAGACAAAATTCGCTCAATTCCCAAACTTTCATTGTATTTCACTGCTGAATCAATGAGCAATGTTTTCGCGTGTCCCTGCAGCTTTGACGTCATTTCCTGTGAATAGTAAATCACTTGAGCAGGGGTAAAAGGTATGAAGATGAAATTATCGCACGACAAGGTATTTTACAGTTCTTCTCAAGAGATTCCAAAGATCACAAATATGTAGAATCCCCAAACACCCAATTTTCGACAAAACCTGTTGAGACAAACTAGGCCATCGCGCTTTTTCTGTTGTTACCGCAAATTTCTTTTGAAAAACGTGCTTGACACCCCGCGGCTGCACACAATGGTCTCAAAAACAACATTGAAACGGGGTGGAGGGAGAATGCCCAAATGCAGAGCCGCATTAAGCATATGTTGGGCCAGCTGGGCCTGCAGGTGGATCGAGACATTAGGACCTATATATAGATCGTTTTCGATCAATGTTGGAAACATCTGTCGACAATTTCAATCGATCATACAAGACTTTTATGAAAGTACGCAAACTCGCTAAGACCTTATTTTTTGTAAAATAAGTCTGGTGAGAAAAGGGCCTATTTTTCTCCAGGGCCTGAAGCTGCCATCCGTCACCGCCTTAATTATCCGTCTCTGCACAAAAAAAAGGCAAATATTGAAATTTTGTGAATAGAGAAAACATGTCTCTACAGTTTTTGTCCAAGATTGCCGAATATGCACTTTAAAAATAGCTTTAAGAAATGTAGTTTACCATGGTGATACCGGAAGGTTCTGACAAGAACTGTTGAAAACCTGCAGGCATGAGAGTATAATAGTGTAAAAGAAGTGGAGTATTAAAAGAAGCACGATGAATTTCGGCAGACAACTTATCAAGTGCTATACGTGCAAACTATAATAATCGAAATTGGACCTATATTGAAGGCGGGGATGACAAATTAGAATTATGAAATATTGAAAGCAAAAAAGATTTAGGTATAGATATAGAAGCACGATGAATTTCGGCAGACAACTTATCAAGTGCTATACCTTCAAACTAATAATCGAAATTGGACCTATATTGGGAATGACAAATTAGAATTATGAAATATTGAAAGCAAAAAAGGATTTAGTAAGTAAGTAAAAGCTTTATTTAATCAGGAAACCCTATCAGATAAATCTGTTCTCCCTAGAGAACCTGAATACTTTACAAATACAAACTAAATTAATTAAAAATACAGGAACATATAAAATTTGACTCATGATAATAAGTCACATAGTGTCATAAACTAAGGTTATGTAATTTTCCTTTAAAAGCAACGATGTTTTCAGAGTTGCGTACTTCAGGAGGTAACGTGTTCCAAGATTGGGTGGCTGAATATTTGAAAGTTCTTTTAAGCTGGTTAGTTCTCGGTTTAGAAAGTACAAAGTCATGTTTCCTTCTAGTATTGTATTGGTGCATGTCCATGTGTTTGATAAGATTCAAGTCAAGAACTTCACTGTCACTGTGTAAACATTTAAACAGTATAATTAATTTATAATTACGTCTTCTTTCGTTCAATTTAATCCATTTTAACTGATTACGTACGACATCAGATGGAGTATTGATGTCCTTTACAAGTATAATACGACCTGCACGGTTTTGTAACCTCTGAAGCTTGGTTGCTGCTGAAACATTGCAAGAGTCCCAAACAGCACCACAGTAGTAAAAAATTGGACTTATTGTGGTGTTGTATACCAGGCGCGGATTTAGAAGTTAGTCGCATAAATTAGACACTTCATGAACAACCCTATTGGTTATGCTTTTCTTAAGAATAATTCAGAACAAAAACCTATCCAATAGGATTGTTATTCACAGGTATTTTGAATTGCAAATGCTAAATCTAATTTATGTGACTAACTTCTAAATCCGCGCCTGTTGTATACAAGTTTAGCGATGGACGTTAGTAAGGAGGGGTCTAATGCGTCTTAATAAGCCAATCCTTGACGAGGCTTTTTTGGAAATGTAATCAATATGGGCAGACCACGATATATTTTCATCGATAATTACTCCTATAGATACTTGTAGGAATCAACGCTCTTTATGAGAGTTCCGTCAAGATGTAAGACAATCTGCTGACATTTAGGTATAAATATAGAAGCACGATGCATTTCGACAGACAACTTATCAAGTGCTATACCTTCAAACTAATAATCGAAATTGGACTTATATTGGGAATGACAAATTAGAATTATGAAATATTGAAAGCAAAAAAGGATTTAGGTATAGATAAAGAAGCACGATGTATTTCGACAGACAACTTATCATGGTGCTACATGCAGCAAACTAATCAAAATAATTGGACTTTATATATTGAAGGCGGGAAATTAGAATAATGACATATTGAAAGCTAAAATGGTTTAGGTATATAGATATTATATTTAGGTAATGTAGGTCCAATTTCGATGATTACTTGACGGCTGCACTTGATAAGTTGTCTTCCAAAATGCATATCAAGCTTCTTTTTAAAATAAATATATACTCCGCTTCGTTTACTATTCTACCGCTTCGTTTACTACTCTGCTATGTTTCCAACATTTCTTTTAGGAACTTTCCAGTATTATCAATCACCATGGTATACACGTTTCCCAAAGCTAAATATTGTACATTCTTCAACTGAACTTGTGCGAAATAAAACTTAAATTGAGTGAATATGTGAAAATGTGCGGAAATCAGTTAAGTTGCACAATGCGAGAAAACTTGTCATGTTTGTTGAAGCTGAGATTTCGATAGACGGATTTCGTGCAACTCATGAGAGTCAATGGATTCCACCATTTTGTTTTTCACCACTATAGACGAGCCAATCAGATTTAAGATATCTCATATCTAATGGATGTTTATGTTTATGTTTATATAATATATAATGCGCAGGATGACTAGCTAAAATAAAGACATTGAAAACCAAATTATTTGTCTGCATAAATCAGGATCTGAAAGACAAATTTTAGAATCCTTTATTTTAGCTAGTCATCCCAGCTGACGAGGAGATGACGTAAGTCACTTTAATTATATTTTTATAGATAACAGACGTAGTACTTGATAAGTTTCGTGCCGAAATGCACGTACGTGCTATTTTCTATTAATTAAGCCTATCTCTTTTTTTCCAAGTTTTTAACAGTTCTTCTAAGAACTCATCTCTTTTTCTCTTCCTAATTTGCTCCAACATTACGCCATTGTTAGATTTTTGGTAAATGTGTTTATATAATAAGTAGTCTAGTTTTCAGAACGTTTTAAAGTTATTACCAATCACCATGGTATATATGTTTTTCAAAGCTATACTTAAGTTTGTTACCACGGACAAGTATACGTTGTTCTATTATATTCATGTAAAGCATAGATCTGTGTTGTAGTATAGCAGCGGCACATATATCTAAGTACTTCTCACTCATCTATAATTCATGGTTTCCCTTATCAGAAGATATAAACCATGAGATTATCGTAGTATCTCTTCAACATGCAGCTGGGGTGTGCTACGCGTATTTCCCAAAAGCAATACTGAATGTCGTTATCGTGTTTTCAAAGAACTTTTGGAAACGTTGTTCCTAACGTTGATCGTCTTCGCTTTGTTCTACAAAAGCAACAACGTGGCGCAGTCTGATTGGCTACATCTAGTTGGTGGAGCTTATAAATATAGGAAGTGACGAGTACGGAATCGACTGATTACGAGATTTTGAATTCGGTCTATACCGAATTCTGCGCACAAATCGTCCGCCCCTGTCGCAGTACGACGAGTTTTGAGTGAAATTTCGTTGACAAGGAACGAGTTGTGAGTAAGTGAATTTAAACTAAATTTTCTTCATATTTCTCTTGTGTGCATACTTCTGTACTATTACTTCTATGCTTTATTGGGAATTAGAATAACAATTTAGAGCGTGGTTTCATATCTTACAGATAAAATCCTTGCATGCTGGCGTTAGAATTTGAAATCCCACAACCTTAAAGGGTCACTCCGGCCCAAATACAAATGCAGTTCATATGAAAGATCTTACTGACTTTAGTTTATTTCCAAAGTTTCAGCATTCCTATCAATTTAGTTAAGAAGATGTGGCTAGTTGAAGTTGGAGAGTTTGTCCAATTTCGACGCCATTTTGTTTCTCAAATATGACGTCACTGAGTGACGTGTCTCGTATTATGCCTAAGAAGCTCCTCTACTTTCCTGCATGATGAACTAAATAGTTTATTTCGACTAATTTTTGTCCAAAGACCATTCACAATAACTATCACTATGTGATCGCCATCAAAACAACTCCACTGACGATAAAGAATCACTCAATGACGTCATATTTTCAAAACCAATATGGCGTCAAAATCCACAAATTTTCAACTTCAACTAACAATATCTTCTTAACTAAATTGATAGGAATGCTGAAACTTTGGAAATAAACTAAAGTCAGTAAGATCTTTCATATGAACTGCATTTGTATTTGGGCCGGAGTGTCCCTTTAATTATAGTGATCCTGCTTAAGGTTACAGAATACCCTAGAATGGAAATTTTTTTGAAAATGGTGTTTTGATATGTCTGTAAAGGTTACCATTAGATCTATCAGCTACAAAAATTTGAATTGAAAATATTGAAAATTGAGCGAGTTATCGTGTTAAAACGGTTTACGGTTATTATCCGTGGCGGGAAAGTCAACTATTAATTAACAGGATGAATGACAGCTAATTTGTATCAAATTACATCGAAAGAATGGAAAAACAAACACAACTTCAACTCGTCTCTGACAGTAAACGGAATAAAAATCCATTCTGTGGTAGTTGTAAAAACGGGCCAAACGCAAGAAAGCTGACAAAGACGTTTTTTTGGATGAGAAAAAGGAACATTTATCTGCCAGCGACAAGGGTTCATACTTTGACCAAGACTCAAGAGACACAATGGCCAGACATGATTGCGAACAGCGATAAACGTTCCGAATGGTCTTCTAGAAGCGAGCAGAAACTGAAGACAAGTATGGAAAGTTTCCAGAAGCGAAAAGCGGCATTACTGGGGTCAGAATCACAATGTGAATCAGATGATTTTGATTCGGATTTTAACTCAAGTGAAAATGAGGATGACAGCTAAACCACCCGTTGGCAATTATATTGTTAGTCCAGAATGTTTGTAATAAATGCTAGACAACTCTGTAGTGTGTAAGGAGTGCCAGCTTCCACTAAAAATACTTGAAAAAATGAATTCGAGACAAGTTTTAGGAGCGAAATGGATTTTCTCTTGCTGAAGTAAGACATGTATTTCACACCAAACATGTTTTCCTGAACCGATTTCGAAAAGAACAGGCCAGAAATATGACGTGAATACATCCTCTGTTGTTGCTTTCAGAGCAATAGGAAAAGGCAAAGCCGCAGCAGCAAAATGTCTTAGCATGATGGATATTTCTTCTCCCGTTTACACTTGGACTGAGTAAACATACCAAAAACATAGAAATGAAATCTATTGCTGTGGTGCTGGGGCCACAGGTGTAAAATCAGACTCACTGGCATTGCGATTTTTTTTTTTAGCCGTCCGAGTACTGTTTGCGCCCTTTCTTTTTGCCGCAGACCGCAGGCATCTTCGAACTTTGTAGACAAGGGCTATTTCAGTGTACTGGTATAGTCTTTGTTTTGCAATTGCAACTCACCCAAAACAAACAATTAATATCGCTGTTGTTCTTATTGGTGGAAAGTAATTCAATTATTAGAGGGGGCGGAGAATTTGCAATAGCTGTTAAAACCGCGCCGAACTTTCACGGCTTATTTATTACCACATCAATTTTGAGTCACATAGGGGCACTAAAAGATGTAACCTGATCGCGCGTTTTAACCGATTCCCACCAAACTTGCACAGGATGTCAGCGAACATCTGCGCTACAAAAGTGTGTCGGCGTTTTTTTTTTATGTAACAACTAACAGAGTTACGGGCCTTCATTCGTCAATTACTTCTTCCACAACATAGGTCGAGAAAAAAAATATCCTAGCTGCTAAACCCCTCCAGCAATAAAAAATCCCCGACACACTTTTTTAGAACAAACATCGAGAAGTGTAAATATGGTAAATTGAGAGCTTTTTGGTAAAACCAAAGACCAGGTTAAACCGCGGCGCGAAGGTCATATGATTTTAAATTGATGGATATATCTGGAAAAATATTGTATTTTTTATTTTTTTCACAGTATGATAGTGTTCTTCGCATACTTAACTATATTTGGTGCAAATTTGAGATAAATCGGAGACAAATTGCGCGCGCGTTAACAAATTTCGTGAATGGGCTTCCTAGGGTGTTCTGTAACCTTAATGAATACTTTTCAAATACGAGAATTAACGAGTACGAGTACGAAAGAAACTTGTACTCGATTTCGTACTGGTTGCATTTGCTTAAATAAAGTGTCTAATACCTCGATCTTGCAACGAACACAAACACAAGTTGGTAATAATAATAATAATAATAATAATAATGGAAACTTTATTCATTTATGATTGACGTAAGTTTACCAATGTCTTACTTGAATTAATATTATATGGTATAAAAATATTAGTATGACATTAAAGTCGGGTCATCGGGCATTCTTTGTTACGTTTACAAAATATATAGTAAGATGTCCTTATGCAAGTGTTCATAATTTTCTGAGTATAGTACTTTCTACATCGTTCGTCAAATTTCAGGTCTTTCAGCATTTCAATAAAGTCTACGGATGACTGATTAAAAACTCCAAGCGAACTGATAGATAAATTTCACTTTTTCATAATTTTTGTGCTGTTCGTTAATAAGTTCTAGATATTTTTGTCTCCTACGGGTTGAATTAGTAAGAAGATTAGATTCAAATCCAATAGTCAGTCAAGTATGTAGATGTATTTGTTTTCGATTGTGACAGAAGATCAGGGCGCAACCTATCTCTGGTGATAACAGATGGACTGATGAAGCCAGCTGGTCAGCATAAAGGTTAATAGAGTGTTGTACGGATTTAAGAGAGGTTCGGCAATGAAATTAAGAACGGAATCGTGTCGCCATGTAAAACGTCCTTCGTTTAGGTATGTCTTGCATCCAGCGACGACGTGGAGCAAGGTTTTAGTGATTGTTTGTGGCCATCCATGGTTTTTGATCTCTTCATTGATTTAGTGATGATTTCAAAGCTTTCCGAGATACAGTTTGACATTGAAGAAATTTAGTTGATGGGAGAATGATATTTAAGCCGATTTTGTTATGAGGAAGGACGACGTAAATAATAATAATAATAATAATAATAATAATAATAATAATAATAATAATAATAATAATAATAATAATGGAAACTTTATTAATATAAATTTTTTCTTATATATTTACAATTGCAAATCTCACTTCTTGAGGTAATTTACAATTGGCTAACTTGAATCACATATGATTATATACAGTATTAATATTTCTAAAACAACAGAAACAAATTTATACTTAAACATTTAGTGGTTCAGGATTGGTCCATTCTTTGTTTCTACAACAGAAGATATAATACGTCGTTCTAATGGCGATAGAGATCATGTTTCGGATGTAGTATTAGTTGATGTTTGTTATCGAGTCCTAAATCATTTAACATTAATTATTAATTATTAATTATTTATAATAATAATTATTAATTATTTATAATAATAATAATAATAATAATAATAATAATAATAATAATAATAATAATAATAATAATAATAATAATAATAATAATAATAATAATAATAATAATAATAATAATAATAATAATAATAATAATAATAATAATAGTAATAATAATGTGCTGGGAGGTTATTCCAAGAATGTCAGCAAGGCCGTAAAGGAGATTATGGAAGGAGCGAGATGATGGGCGACAGAAGCGAGGAGATCCTAAGACGTATGCAAAAATCAGTAATATGCAACAAGATCCCAACTGTTGCATGTATATCTGTACCTGAGCATTCAGAAGTTCTATACTGCCAATAACAATAATGAACTTTATTTTGTGAAGCCATAGACATCTATTACAAAAGTATTCCACCAGATGGCCTTTGTTAGTCAAAATTGAAGAGTATATATCAGGTTAAGTAAAACAGTTACAAGTCAATTTATATATTTACATGTTAGACAAGCGAGGTCTTCTAGGTGAATTAGATTATTTTATTTCAGGTACTTCATGTTAGTTAAGTTAGGTAGTTGAAGCTTGAAGTTAGTAAAGTTGTACTAAGGTTTTGCTGGGCAAGCTGTGCGGTTATGTATCATATTATTTATTATAAGATTTACTAATTTTATATCAAGCCCAGCGTACGTTTTAGTTGTCAAACAAACTGATACGATGATTTAACACCGAAGCACTTCTATTGAAATAGATAGTTGAGGACAACGTTCATATCAGTGGCGTAGGAAGCGGCGTGGTGGGACGTTGTCTTTCGTACCCCCTAAAAACCCATCTAACCATTTCTGCTAAGTGGGTTTTGTTTTCTTCCATAGTAGTAGTAAGTTTTCTGGGTTGAAACGTATTTTAAAGTGGTTAGCTAATAAAGGTAACAATCGATACGTGGCTGATCGTCAAGCTCATATTCTCAGAAAAATTAGTCCCGAACAGGAATCGAACCTGTAACGGCTTCTGATTGCTGGTGGGATGCTCCAACCCTACTGAGACTCAGATGAAGAGCAAGGTTACAATGATGTACTTCCTATGCGGCAGTCACTATATATCAGTAATGCTTGGATGTGTTAATATATATACACTGCTGTAGTGAATGTGGGAGAGTTTAGAAAAATTAGTCCCGGACAGACAGGAATCGAACCTGTAACCTCGTCTGTCTACTCCAAGCTCTCCCATAATCACTACAGCAGTATATATTATTAACACAAAGGTGACAATTTATGACGCATTGAAGCCGGTTTCTAGGTCACAGCATTCTCTCATGATCAGCTGTTTGCGTTTGTCCATTGTAACTATGTGCAAGGTAAGGTATTAATTGTTAACTCGAACTATAGCCGATCAAAAGAGACAGCGGTATTCCTTTTTTATCAGCATATATATATCGTGACGAGTGGGGTGTACGAAAAGACATTATCGTGACATTGTAGTCAGAGGACATATCGATCAAGCGATATTTTAAGCCAGAAGAAACTAGGAATGGTGAAACTAGTTAAATAAGGGCCTTTTAAACATTTGAGTCAACTTGCTGTTAGCCTACGCATAGACGGCGGAATTTCTCTTATTACCGTCTGAATCAGCTCCGTATTACTTGATCTGTGACGTCGCCTGTCCGCAAGGATTCTGGGAACGCTCGGTGATTGGCCACATATTAAACTTTATTATAATATATTATTACAGGAGCTGATTGGTGCTTTGCATCAGCTGAACATCAACAGAAGCTGTGATTGGTATACATAGAAGATTATTATAATAATTATCACAATTTCTATCGGAGTCAAAAAGAAGGAAAATGGCGAATTTCAGTGAGGAGTTATGGGGCCCGATTAATCAGGGCCGGATACGGAGCGTCTGCACGCAGGCTAAATTGTTGTCCACCGTGTGCGCCACGGGATGAAAAGTGAATTCGTCAGTGCGTAACGCGCAACTATAAATAATTATATTTATTTGCGCAACTTACAGTGATGTGATGTCTTCAGTATGGTTTTTAGTAAAATCTGTTTCGCGTCTATATATGCTGTTGTCTATATATGCTGTTGGGCTATATATGTCTGTAAATGTCGTCTATATGTGTCTGTAAATATCAACATGTTTTTTAAGAAATTTTATTCCCCGCAATATTACACGTCTTCCTGGGGGATGGCTAATAGGGATGACTCAAAAGGACCTGTTTTTTTGTCTGATCTTTATTTTTCGTTAGGTTAGGGTTAGCTACGGTTGGGCTAAAATTTAAGGTTAGGATTAGGATTGAGATTAGGGTTAGGATTAGAAGTTATAGAAAATGTGAAGACTTTTCTTTTTTAAATTAATTAGTTTTTTGTTCATAGTGGTAATATATGTAGTAGGCTTTATCTTATAATGAAACTGTAATTAGTTTTATAAGTAACATTAAGAATATATTGTTGTAAGAGCATTGAGACTATTGTATAATGCTCCTAATACGCGTCTTTATTATTATTATTATTATTATTATTATTATTATTATTATTATATGGGCAAACCTTACACATTTAAAACTTGCTATCAGCAAATTTGGTTTTGGTCTTCAGCTGGTTTCCGACGTTTTTAAATTCTGCAAGCTTTCCATCAGACAAATCCTTTCAAAAGCCATTAACAACGAAATTAAAACCCTCTTCAACCTCACAAAATTGAATTATGTGCGAACAGACGCTATAATTACTAGCAACAATGGCAATTCTAAAGCAATTCTCACACGACAAATCGAAAACAACGATTTGTTTGGAACATCTCTCACCCCTAAAGGAACAAAACACGATTATGAAGCACATCAAACAAGTATCTACATCCAAATTGATAATGATGTGGCATAACATCTGTAGCCAAATGCCGAAGAATATATTCGTTTTTGTAAGACGAGCTTTGATAATATTTAGTCTGCCACTAAATAATTCAAACCGTTATCGATGGAGGAAAATAGAGTCTGCATCATGTATTTTGTGCACTTCCAACAAACAAACACAACTCCATATGCTGTCTAACTGTCCTGTATCCGTAGCTGAAGGCCGATAACCTGGCGACATGACTCTATACTTTATACATTGCTTCAATATTTATGTCAACTAAAGAATTATGGATTCAATATTTATGGTGATCTTGAGGGTTATTGCAAGATTAGTGAACTTTTTCACTCCTTCCGTCCCGACATCGTGTTGGTAAAAGATGACACCATCTACATTTTAGAATTGACGTGCTGCTTTGAAACCAATACCGAAAAGAGTAGAAACTTTAAAATGAATAAGTACATAGATATTAAGAATGATTGCACGAGAAGATCAGTTTAGACATTGTAAAAAGATTTTTATTGAAATAACATCACTTGGTCTAGTCACAACTCATATCGAAAACTTGAACAGTATTTTTAAAGAAACTGATATTAACTATAAGAGGATGATCGCGAAGTGCGAGAGCTTCATTTTATATCTATATACGCCGTAATAAACACTGGACATACCGCCTTTGTTAAAGTTTTATTAGCAACGTTTTATTTAGTTAGTAAAGTTTTATTGTAAATATAGTATAACTTCTTAAAATGTTGCCTGTTTATCTCTGTGGATTGCCCTACGTTTACGTATGGAGAGAAACACAGAGTTGATTTATTCTTAAGATTATTTTATAATATTGCTTCAATCGATTTTCTGAAATAAAGTTTCCATTATTATTATTATTATTAAGATCCTTTTGAGTCATCCCGTTTAGCCTTCAACGGCTTCCTGCGCCACTGGAACACCTGATTTCATTCTAGTTTCATCAGTATTTTCTGGCAGATCAAAATCGGCAGACGAAAACTACCGAATTGTGTGTAGTGCCTGAGACTTTAAGTTCAAATGTTGCATAACTTATTAGTTCATCTTGTGGTAAACCGACAAATTATTAAAATTTCATCACATTCACGTGGTGTCAGTTAAAGCTAAGATTATTTGATTATTTCACTCTTCAATATTAAGTAATTTGATATTACAGTGGTTACTCGGTTCTGCGCAGTAGCATTTGACGCATTTAAAAACGTCTAACGCCATTGTCCAATTCGCCGTTTCGTTCGACGCCAGCCTGAAAAAAAGTTCGCCACATTTGACGTCATATTTTCCGTTTTCGCTGGTCGTCACAGCTGAAATCACCTTTGTTTTCCTTATGTGCCCGCGAAAGCAGAAAACAGACTATTTCGCTGACGCAGATATTTTTCCCCGCGAAGATTTTTCACTGGCGGAGTTAGCAAAATGGTGAGTGGACTTTGGGTGAGGAAAATGAGGAGGCTGACGAGAGAGTAGCAGCGTGGGTTAACGAGAGAGAGTTTTATGTAATTGATGATTGCATATTATATTAGGGAGTTTAGGATTCAGACAATAGACTACAGTTGAACAAGTTCTAACTGCAATTCAACATATTTATCCAATAATCATGCATATAGAATCGCATGGAACCGTCGTTTTGTAGATATGACAGAGAGCCGTGAACTGTTATTTTCCCACTACGGTTTTGTAGCGACTCAAACCTCGAGTTCTCTTTAACAATGAAACAAACGGAGTTTATAATTTGACCGTCTCTGGAGGTAATTCTTCACACCGTATAGTGTGAGCCTGTTAACACTACGCAGATAAAGCATTTTTTCGTTGTAAGCACAAGGAGATAATGCGGTGCTAACCTTGAACCTCTGTGAAGCGGCCGTCGAAAAACTCGATCGGCACAACAAACAACTGTACTGTTTAGACAGTGACTAATTAAATCCCATGCCGGCTGGGAAGTCATCGGACAAAACGGTTCAGGACACTATACAAGTCTGTGGCATATCGTCATGATATGAATTATTTTTAGATGATAATATGTATTGATATCATTCCGCTGTTGGAATCGTAAACTATATATACTGTCTATACGCAGCTAGAACACTATATGCATTAAAATATCATTCAATATGAATACATGAATGCTGTATAATTGCGATATGTATATACTTGAACCTGCAGGGGAATTGGACTGAGCACTGAGCATGCAATTATCCGAATGCATTCATGTGGTATCAAATTAAATTCAGTGGAAGCACTCACACTAGCACGATTTTTGGTGCAAACTAATGTTTCACACGAAAAGATTGACAGGCCATGTTACAATTAAAAGTCATACACCGTTTCCAAAATATTATACAACCGATGTCAAAACTGCAATTAAATAGAGTGAAGTTTGACGTGAATTTCTAATGGCTAAATAACACTAAACACTCGTGCCAGATGTTTGAAGAGCATGCATACATTAACGGTTTTTATGTTTTCTTGATTCATAATAGTATACGACCATAATACGACCAACTTTCTCCGACATTTCTGTAATCTGTTCATTATTAAATGGGTTAAGTTCCACTTTCTGACACAAGATCCCGAATGATGACGAGCGCAGATACGAATTCAAATCGACTGGAATTTTAAAATAACGTTTACTATATAAGCAAGGGCGTCAATCCTGGGGGGGATGCGTCCCCCCCAGTTTTTGGAGTGGGGGGGACGAATATCTAATTATCCCCCCCACTTTTTAACATGTTTAATGAAATTTTGTTTCTTGGTAATCTAAAAACCTAATGCCTAGTATGCTATTCATCCTGAATAGACATTTAATAAGATGAAGTCATGAAGTACAACGTATGACCTTTCTGTAGCCGCTGGGAGCAAATACTGACATCGCATATGTTATGTAAATACTAAAAAAATATTCAAATTGAATTCAAATTTGTGTTGTAATTTTATAAACATTTATCCCACTTGCACAACCTTACGGTGGCCCGTATGTGCAATACACAAAACAAAGTTCCAGTACACAAACAAAAATTTCAATTCACAAATAAATTATCCACTTCACATTCACTAAAATGAATTTCAATACACAACAAAGTTGCGCACAATACAGAACAAATCATTTTTCAATACGCAACGAATTATCCCTTGAAATACACAACAAAATTTCACGCAAAGCACAATATTTGTAATTCGATACGCAACAATGTTGCGCTCGACGCATATTGGAAAACACTTGAGTCTACGCACTCAGGCTAACTCGCATTTGCATTTCGTGCGTCTACGGTGGAGGCGTACGAGACGGAGGGCTGGGGGCAGCTGCCCCCGACGAATGGAGATGTTGCTAAGTCGGGCACATTTTCAACGTAAGTCTGGCGTAAAATATAGGGAAAAAATAAAGAATAGGATGAAAATGGGGAAAAGTAATCAAAACAATTTATCAAAACATAGTCATGTCCATACGAACACATATATATATATGATTACTGGTGGGCTTTTTTATATCAAAAGTCGGGCAATTTCCGTCTCAGTCGGGCAAAACGTTCTACGAAAATGTTATTATGGCCGCCATGCAAATGCAATCATACTTTCGAAGTAACGGAGATGATGAATTTGCTTGGGTAAAGGTGCTAACCAACGGATAGAGTGTTGGTGGTCATATTTGCGCAAAAACAGTTCCAATTGGTGGATAAATTTTGTAGAAGCAGGATATCTTAATCTAGCTGATGAATTGCAAAAATAGTGCCTGTGGTATTCTTTCACCATGACGGTGGATGACCTGCTGAAGACTCTGTCGCATTTCTTCGAGAGGGAGCATTTACTGTTCTTCGAGAGCCTGAGGAATCAGAATTCCCGGTGCTGGTACTAGCACCACCTGCAGTGTCGCCTTTTTGCTTCCCACAGGACGGACAATAGATGAATTTTGCCTCCATAGAATTTCCGCAAAAACAACGGAACATTTTGTCTTCCGCCATTCACGCATGAAATTCAAATAGAAGAGTCGACTCAAGTGTTTTCCAATCTTCCTTATCAATATCCCTCCACTGCCCCTGTTGTCCCGGATGTTCGCGCATGCAATTCTTTGTTGTGTATCGAGTATTGAGTAGGAATCTTTGTTGTGCATCGTAATACATTTTGTTACGCGTCGAGCGCAACTTTGTTGCGTATCGAATTACAAATATTGTGCTTTGCGTGAAATTTTGTTGTGTATTTCAAGGGATAATTCGTTGCGTATTGAAAAATTATTTGTTCTGTATTGTGCGCAACTTTGTTGTGTATTGAAACTCATTTTAGTGAATTGATGTTTGTGCAGTGGATAATTTATTTGTGAATTGAAATTTTTGTTTGCATACTGGAACTTTGTTTTGTGTATTGCACATACGGGCCACCGTACAACCTTGTTTTTTAGCGGATTTCTCACATGGTTAAAAATGGATTTAAGATCATGCACATTGTACTATAACTTTATAAGTGCCTCCAAAACGCTGGAAATGCCGTTTCAGTGTACCAAAATTCCAAAAAATTCGGGTAGCATACCTCCGGATCTTCCTAATTTGGAGTCCGTCCCCCCCACTTTTTGGGATGGATTGACGCCCTTGTATATAAGCAGCCTTATCTAGCTACATTTTGAGTGAATATTTAAATTTCTAAGTGCTATTACGCATTAAGACTATAGTTTTGTACAAACACCGTAATGTAATTATATATACCTATATACCCAAGCTATATACTACTCGATAGATAATCTGCCGTGCAGTTTCAGATCATAGAGAGTTGTGAATCGAGTATATGGTCTGGAAACTCGGTGACATGTTTTGTTCTATATGTTTTTATTCACGTTTATGCAAATTTGTGTACGATGGGGGCTGTTTGTGACATGGCGGACTCATTTTGATTAACATCTTTGATCTACCATAGCAGCAGGACACCCGAAATGAAATTAAAAAGGAGACTATATTGTTGTATGATTGGATGTAGATTGGCTACACGCGCAGGGAACAATTACCCGAAGCGGTTAATGCAATAGAAAATGTGTCAGTTTGTAGTCATATTTCTTGTATAGACAGGTTCAGTTTATGACGCCAAATTAAGCGGTCATCTTGTAGCCCAACTTCAAAGTACTACCGTTCCACAAATGGAATAATTCATGGCAATTATTTTGACTATATATTCCGGGATCTTACATGACCGTGCGTATATATTATATATTGAGGATCTTACATGACCGCTCTCTCACGAGTGAGCAACATATTATCATCCGACGCGAAGATAAAATTTATATATCTCCAAGTGGCCATGTAATGAAGGGAAACGTTCTGTTTATTTAGTATGGAGATCGATGACTGATGATATCTACCCATGTGAAATATCATGTTATCTGAATTAAAGAGAAAAACTATAGTGTTTCATCGATATCTATATAATACAGGTTGGTCCGGTTTTAACTGGACCACTTTCCGGAGCAGTGGAAAAATCTTCCTCAGTTGGAGCTGAAAAAATGCGACATCTGAACGGTCATTCAGTGCTCTTCGTCGCGTCAAGTCGTATTTAAGAAGCACAATGACGCACGAGCTAATTATCTCATGATTCTGCACTATATTTTGTATAAAAAAATAGGTAGTTAGACCTCCACCGGCGTTGTATTACCAACACGGTTGTAGTGTAGTAAACATGAATAGCACAGTAAGAACAAAAATAAAAACTGATTGAATACGAGATAAGTGTGATGTGTTATGCAATATGGTGGCTGAAAATAATGGGTGCGGTTTGTTTTCACATGAGAGAAAAAGAATTGAAGCGTAGAAGGATATTGTAGGTTCGTGTTTTTATATCGGGAGTAACCCTCGACAGTCACGCGAATTTTAATCGCGAGAATGCTCAAATGTTCTACTGAAGACCCCTCTAAGAATAGGTAACCAGGCCTTTGACGCAAATATCTTGGAGTGTTGAATGCCACATAGAAAGCCGTGAGCCCAGAATTAGTTTTCCACGGACATTCTTCGAGAGCCACGCGGCGGTCTCTGGCAGCAGGTCCCAGCCGGTCTCTGGCAGCCGGTCCCAGGTTAACTTTTATTAAAAGGGTCGGGGACTCTCAGTGCTACTTTTAGTAAATTCATACACCCATCTAAAACTTCACCGTTTCATTCAGTTGTAGATGACTTCTCAAAGTTCGTGGCCTGAGCCACAACCCGATTGGGACGTGGCAATAAACACTCTAGGATGGCTGTGGCCATGTCACGTCTACCTTTTTGCCTCGTTGTTCACGGTGTTAGCCCTGGTGTCTACAGTGGCGCTGTTTTTAATACATTTTCTGCGAGAGGCGCGAGTCTTGAGTAACATCATGCTGACTGCCGTGCTCGTTCTTGCAGTCACTCGTGCTGTCACTCTCCTCATCGATCCCTACTTATCCAATGAATTAAGCACCTCGCTATACTGGACTGTCTTTTGCGTAATGGTGAGTGGTCTCGGTGTCAGCTGCCTCACGGCCTCGTTGGCAACGCTTCTCTACATCACGGCCATCTCAACGAACATCACTCATCACCGAGTCCACCTGGGCAGAACAACTGCGGCTATCACAGCATGCAGCTTCGTGTTCTTGATAACCTCGGATCTGCTCGTCGCATTTGTACCAGAAACTAAAGTCGTGCTGACCATCTGCCAAACGACTTTCGCCGCGTGGGGATTGCTCGTCGCTCTCGGATTCGCCATCTTGATTTGGAGAATACGAGGAAACGCTCAAGCCAGCTACGAGCAGGCTTCCTTTAATTTGAAGTTGCAACAAGAATCGGAGAAACTCCGACGACTGGGCTTGTTTTTGGGGATACTTTCATTCAGCGGGACTTCGTTCTTTGCGCTCAGGATCTACGAAGCACTTTCTTACGAGGAGTTCACATTCTCTGATACCTGGACGTGGTGGAGCTTGCAAACGGCGATGAGATCCCTGGAGATCATAATCTCGGTGGTTTTGCTACTGGTGTTCAAAAAGTGGAAATGGAAAAGCCTGGTGGTTAGAAACGAGCAGGCAGACCAGCAAACACTAGATCCGCAATATCATGCCCCAGCAGCTGAGACGCATACCACAAATGGCATGTCGACGTAGCACGTGACATATAGAAAACGCGTGCAGACAGAGATTTGTGTAGTACGGTTTGGTCTTAAAATGTATATATTCCAACACTCGAAATTCTCCTTCACAACAAATCCTTACTATATATATATATATATATACAGTTATACTATACTTTAAACATAATTGTAAATTTGCGTTTTATCTTGTAAGTAGTTCGACCTTTACACTAGTACGCTATACGACAATGCTCTGGATGAAAATAAAATTAACACTACAAAAAATATGATATATAATGTGGTAATACAGGGAGAAGAGTGCTAAAGCGCGAACGAAATCACCCAGAATATGTGCTGATAAAGGGCACCGCACTATTTGGCATTTGCATGTGATAGGGTATATAATCTAACACTCGATATATGCTGCATTCAATCGTTGTCTATTCGTGTAATGTAATGTAATACTTTATTTTAAGAGGGTAAAACACTTTACAATCGTAGATTGATAAACTAGTGGCCCTCTATACTAAAAACTATATTACATGCAATATTGTGTGAAACGCACACTAATTAAGAAATGCTAAAGTGGTCGAGACCTGTATACTGATTTCTTAGATGGTTAAAATGTTCTCTTTTAAACATTTTTAAGCTAGGACTTTTCCTAATAGAGACAGGCAAAGAATTCCATAATTTACTGGCGGTAGATAGAAATGTTTTTCCGCCCTCTGTTTCTCTGGTATAGCGAGGACAACGCAGGTTAATATCCGAATATCTAGTGGTCCTGGAGGAAACATCGCTAACCTATTTGTTAAATATTCAGGACCAATTCCCTGGAGACATTTATATACAGGGTGTATAAAAAAAAGCGCAACCTCGGAATTTCCCAAGAAATCCACTGTGTTCTTAAACAAAAAAGATTTTCGCCCCTGGGAATTTAAAATAGCTTGTAATCGTATTCCAGGGGCATAACTGTCTAATTACTACAAACTCGAGCACGTAAAGCAGAATTGAATCGAAATTTATGCATTTATTTAATGGGAAGTTGTTTATTTATTAGCAATTCGACAGTTATGCCCTTGGAATACGATTAGAAGCTATTTTAAATTCCCATAGGCCTAAAATCTTTTGTGCTAATAAAAACAAAGTGGATTTCTTGGGAAATTCCGAGGTTGCGCTTTTTTTGATACACCCTGTATAATACAACATTTGTTAATGCCGGATTGTTTCATCATAGAAAGGAATCCAGTTTAATTTATTGAAGAGAGTAACAGTTCGTTCATCTCTTAATCCAACATTAAGACCATAATGGCGAAACGCGCTCAAAACAATGGCAGAAAACTCTCGTTTTGGGAAGGTTTCAGATGAGTTTTTGGATAATTCTTTGGAGAATGCATGATTTGTAATAGTCCACAAATTTGTTTAAAATAAAAACAATTAGACAACTCGTGGATCTTGAAAACCCGAGATGCGGAGACGAAAAACAAGACAGGACAAAACATAAATGGCATAATAGAATACGTTGCTGTCTGGCAGAATCATTCATATTTCTCAGTCATACACAGTAGCGAAGTTGGCCATAGCAACTGGTCATGCTATGCAAATTTTGAAACGATTTACATATATTCAGATCTTTAGAAATATATTGTTTTCAAAATATGCAGATGTTTATAAATTAGCATAGCATGACCAGTTGCGATACATGTGCTAACTATACTGCGAAAACTGAACAAGATGTTTGCAGATTTGTCAAATTACTCACGGATACCGGTTTGATTAGATTTAGTCATATCTACGATCCGCCAAATTAGGTTGAAAAATTAGGTTGAAATTTTTTTCTCAAAACCGTTTGGTCAAACGGATTTGTGGTCTTTGGAATCTCTTGAGAAGAATTGTAAAATATCTTGTCGTGCGAAAATTTCATCTTCATACCTTTTACCCCTGCTAAAGTGATTTACTATTCACATGAAATGACGTCAAAGCAGAGACACGCAACGACTCACATTGATTCAGCAGTGAAACACGATGAAAGTTTGGAAATTGAGCGAATTTTGTCTAAACAGGTCTGTTGTTCAGAGCCAAACTTTTTTTGTATCTCGCTGTTGAATTAGAATGCCTGCTTAACGTCATTTCCTGTGAATAGTAAATCACACTCGCCCGTTCGTAAACAACTCCTATATACTTAATTTCCATCGAGTAATCTATATGTACAATGTCAGGCTGTTGTTCCCCCCGGACTTCGTATGCCCTCCAATTGATTCACGTATACTGTATATCAAAATACATGGTCTGCAGGATAATCCGGGGTGTCCTTGCAACAACTTTCCGGCTGAAGTTCGTCTTCTATAACGGACACAGGGTTACCGAGATTGCGAAAACTGGAATCCCAATCAATCGTGCTCGATGATATTGTGTTACCCAATCCAGTTATATCGGTCGAACTCTCGGCGTCGATCTTACGTTTAAACGCCAGAGGATTTTTCAGGAAAGGCGGCGGCTTATTCCAACACAGGCAACGACACAGACCATCTCCAGTTACGCAACATCTGAAATGAAAGAGGTAGAGCCAAGCCTCTTTGAATCCCTCGCGAAAAGGTTTCGACATAAATCCGTAAACGACGGGATTAATGACGGCGTTGGAGAATGCCAACACGTTGACGGCGACGCGGAGAGAACTGATGGGGTCGACTTCCATAAGCCCTGGTGCTGTGGCTAGAATTTCAACGATCTCGAACGGCGTCCACTGTACTACAAACAGGGCCACGACAACGAAGAGCATTTTCAATACCTCTTTCCGCATGCGAACGGCCACAGATAGGTCACATTGCGTGTTTACCTCCAGGCGTTTTTCCATTGCCATCAGCTCTCGTGCGGCTTTCCAGTAGGTGACACTCATCATGATCAAAGGAACGAGGTATAGCAAAAAGAAGCAAGGTAAAGTGTAACCCCAGAAGAAACCGACACGGCTGCCCTCAGTCGTGTGGAATTGGAAACAGACTGTGTCTCCGTGGAGGGTCCTCTCCTCGCTTAAGTATACATGAGGAACCACGATGGCCACAGACGTCAACCAGATCCCGACGATGATCTTCGTCTTTCGCCTCTTGAACGAGTCGTAACGCATCGGATGGCAAATGGCGACGAATCGCTCGAGGCTGATGGCGGTCAGCGTGAGAATCGAAGCGGCGTAGAAGAAATACAGGAAGGTCCTTTGCAGTTTACAGCCAGGATTTCCGAATGCGTATGCACGGAGAAAGATCGAGAGTGCTTCGAACGGAGTTAGTAAAGACAAAAGCAAGTCGGCAACGACGAGGTTCTTCAAGAATGCGTGTGTCAGAGTACGTAGTTCGGGATTTCGCTGCAGAATCCATAACGCAATGGAGTTGCCGAGTATGGCCAGAATAAAGAGTAAAATGTACAAAATCAAGGCGAAAACGTGTGACCAGTACGGCAGCTTGTCCGGCGTCGTAGGATTCTCTGTTGTTGTTGTGGTGTTCACCATGTCCGTGGTTAGTCAAATTAGATTAGTTAATACATCACCTTGAACGATATTGCCTGCAAAGCCATACACGCAAATATTAACTTGTATTGTATTCAGGCTGGGGATCTTGTTCACGGATATAGGGGTTACAATATACCCGAGTACGACATATTAAACCAGAATGCCTCGAATGTCAAAACTTTTCCAGACAACAGAAGCACAGCAGGCGAGATGACACAACGCTTTTATTCTATGAGTCGTGACGCGCACGGTTGTATTGTAAGGGGGATAATTGTCACTTTCCACGCGATGTTGTTTGGTTTTGAAACGTCGACAAAGAATTTATTCGATTTCCGTCTTTCTTGGTCGTTGTGGAAATATTACTGGTGATATGCACGAGTGATTTTTATTGCTATTATACACTATACTTGGAACACATCGAATAAACGAAGTTCAAACTCTTTGTCTGAAGCTGTTGTACAGTGCAAGGGAACATTTTTAACGGCGATTAATTTTCATCAGATTAGGTTTAGGTTACTTTAGGATCAAGGTTAGGGTTGAGATTAGTAGTTCTAGAAGATGTGAGGTCCTTTTGAGTCATCTCTTTTAGCCTTCACCGATCTACTTCCTGACATCGCGTTTGCATTCCTGTCATACTTTGGAAGCTCGTTTGTATATTTTCAAATTCATCATCATAAACATCGTGAACCAGCTGGCGACTATGCAATTTTTCTTGCAATGCACTTGACTCGCAATGTACGCGCATACGCATGCAGTCGCCAAGGAGGAAAATTGCGAGACAAATTACTGATGGGGCTGTTAGCTGCAACTGATTACAGAAAGTAGAATAGATTCCATTTTTCTGCAACGTGTGTGGCAACAATTTTCGCCGTTGCAAGGCATGTTACACTTTGTAATGGTTCGTGCAACTTGTGCAACAGTATAGTCTGCGTGCAGATAGAGTGCACTTCCCATTCGGTATAAGGAAGACTGCACGCAGGCTAGCATGCAGACGCCACCTGATAATGAACTTTGGAGTCTACAACGAGGTTGGTCCAACAGCGTCTTTATACGAATGAGAACTTGATATACTATTATAATACTATGCTATGCTTGACGTCAGTGGTAAGCGAGATCGGAGAGCGTGCACGGTCACTTGGTTCACTTTACCGACCGGCGTACTTTTAGGTAGGTGGCGTGTCATTACAGGGCCAAAACAAAGTATTTTTAGTCTACCCGTTGTCATGGTTACCAATTAATTGCTTCCGGTGCATGAAATGGCTTGTATTATATTTGAAACACGATTAGACAACGAGTCACGACGAATTGGTCAGAAAACAAAATAAACTTTAATACGACGTTAACTATATATTGTCTGTGTACTAGACGTATATAATAATACATTCACATAATAATAATTTATACGACCTAATTTTACCAATTAGTGATCGCTTTCGCGGGCACCCCACCATTTTTAACCTGCCCATTTTTTTTGTGCACTTTCCAGAATGTTGTTGGTTTAACCGTCACATGTTCTTGTAAAGTTTGAAGGTGTTTGCTCAAATCAATCTGAAGATATATATTTTTCAGTATGCCGCAGAAACGCAAAATGTAGAAAAACAGCTATATATTAACATCAATCAACTAAACAATTATGTTTAGTATAAATATTTTATACTAAACATAATTTCGTGTGAGCTGAGCCGTAGCCGACAAATTCAAAGAATGAAATTCGCCAAAGAACAATTTTGAACCTGACTAAAACTTGTACAAAGAGTGTAAATTGATACTCATCCGACTCAAAAACAGGACGGTAAATTTTCGCGCGCTGATATCTCGCCCCTTCCCAGTCTCTCGCTCGCTCCTAGAGATACATACATTGCCCTAACGAGCATATACGATGCCCTGACGAGCAAATACACTGCCCTCGTACCAGCCACCTAGTTAATTGGATTGTAACCGCCTAACCCTAACCTATACTAACCTTAAAGGACATTGGCAACAAAAATTAAGTTTGTCTAATATGAAAGAACTCATAAAATCATAGAGTAACACTTTTACAACTTTTCCGTGTTTTACTTCGTTTTTAAAATATTTCAGTTGACAGTTTGTTTGATATGTAAATGAGATGGTCTCTCATCTCTGACGTCAGGTTCTTATTCAAAATGGTCAGAATTATCTCGAAAGAAGACTGGATCGAGCAACTATTGTTCAGAAAATGAAGCCGGAAGTCCGCCATTACTAAGGGACCAACTGAGGGGAACCATCGACAAAATAAAATAATTTTACTTTCATGGTCTGCCTACAGATTTTCTGCGACTTTGGGCCCTTAGTAATGGCCGCCGTTGGCTCTAATTATCCAGTGAGAGAAGCCTAATATGAGACGTCAAATTAGGTTCAATATTTTATGCATTTAATGTTAACAAAAAAACTATTTTGGCCAGACACTAAACCTATTTTTCGCGAGCGTCACAGTTTGATTTGCTTGCAAACAAAATCAGCTCATCAGATACAATAGAAAGCTCAATCCAGTCCTGTTTTTGAGATCAGTGGTAAATAACCACTAACCCCAAAACAACAAAAATCCTAATCCCCGCCTAACGAGTTTTCTAACCCTAACCATTTTGAATAAGGCCTGTTTACTTAGGCAAACTCAAAATGCGAGCTCAAAATATTATTTTGCGTCAGGTGCAGGGTAGAGAATTTCACTCATTAAAAAAGTCTTATATCTCAGTGATTGCTAAGTTTACACGCATTTTCAAGTAAATTTGTGGAACAAATTTGAAGATGGAATCATGGAACTAATATTTTAATGAGTATATAGCGCAACGCGCACCCGTTCCCCGTTTTTTCAACCGCAAGTAATAGTAAACAAAATAATACATCAAGCAGGACCCCGAAACAAAACAATCTTTATTTTCTTTTCAACGATATCAAAAGAAGCATTTACATGGGAAAACTAATTTAACCTGTCAGAAAATACAAATTGAAAACTAGTAATTCTTATAAACGTACTATTTACACATGGCCAACCACAAAGACATACACATATATTAACCCCCACCCACCCGAAAGGGCCTACGTTAGCGTGCCAGCAAACCTTTAATATATTGCCAGACATTTTATATGTAGTGAAAAGCTGAATGGGGAAATAGGATTTTGGAGTTGTTCGTACAAGCACATTTGAAATTAGTATTGCAAGCAACTGAGCCTAGCTGGATATTGAAGGAATGGTGAAATAATGAGATAATTATTTAAATTAATATATAATTTTTATATAGCTACTACCCCTCCTCAGAGGCTTCTTTGCGTGATCTCTGAGGGGGAAACCGCTGTGCGGAAGGAGCGCAGGCGAAAAAGGCGTGTGGAGAGCACTCCTTCCGCCCAGCGGGTAAGCAAAAGCTAAACTATCATCAGAGACTGGAATTATTTGGATTGGTCATTATACAATTTAAAAGACAATATTTTAACTATTTTAAGTCTTGTTAATATTTATATAATAGTTAATACAGATTTTTAGGATTAGTTCCTCTTTTTTATATACATTTGTAATTCAAGCCAGGAACTCTCTTAAAATCACCTTTGGTGAGAGAGCTTTCTGAAATTATATATTGTTTTCACTTATAATTCATTCATCATCATCATTCTTAGGGGAGAAACACATTTTTTAATAAAAAAACAAACATGAGTTGATAAAGAGCTGCATGGAAATGCATGGCTGCACATTTTTGAGGAAATTATGCGTCTTCATCGAGCAATCAAAACATTACACACTTAATGTCTGATCCCGAGAATACCAGTTTTATCTTCCCGAGATTCTCTAGGTTTCCCGAGATTCTCTAGGTTTCCCGAGAGTCTCGATGTTCCCGAGATTCTCTAGGTTTCCCGAGAGTCTCGATGTTTCCCGAGAGTCTCGATGTTTCCCGAGAGTCTCGATGTTTCCCGAGATTCTCGATGTTTCCCGAGAATGTCGATGTTTCCCAAGAGTCTCGATGTTTCCCTAGAGTCTCAATGTTTCCCGAGAGTCTCTCTGTTTCCCAAGAGTCTCAATGTTTCCCAAGAGTCTCAATGTTTCCCAAGAGTCTCAATGTTTCCCGAGAGTCTCTCTGTTTCCCAAGAGTCTCGATGTTCCCGAGAGTCTCGATGTTTCCCGAGAGTCTCGATGTTTCCCGAGATTCTCGATGTATCCCGAGATTCTCGATGTTTCCCAAGAGTCTCGATGTTTCCCTAGAGTCTCGATGTTTCCCTAGAGTCTCAATGTTTCCCGAGAGTTTCTATGTTTCCCGAGAGTCTCGATGTTTCCCGAGAGTCTCAATGTTTCCCAAGAGTCTCTTCTGTTTCCCGAAAGCCGAGGGAATCATCGAGACTCGAGGGAAAACAATTTTTCAGTTGCTGTTACTCGAGCAGTTACTCAATAATTGTTTACTTATTGTCCGCGTGAGATGCATTTGATCTTAACTAGTGTCGCGTGACCATAGATTAACCAATGGCAGTCAGAGTTAAGGCACGGTTCCACTGTGCAATCTTTCATGCAACTTGTCTCGCAACAGCTCAATCTGCTACGTTGTAGTTGCATGAAAGGGGGTGTTACACTAGGCAACATTTCATGCAACTTGACTTGCAAAGTTTCACCATCTTCGTTTGTGACAAAGTACGCATGCGCACCAAGTCGGCCAAAGAGGAAAATTGCGAGACAAGTTGCAGATAGGGTGTTACACTGTGCAACGCTGAAAATAGTTGCTGCAATCATTGCGGAAAGTAGAACTAGATTCTACTTTCTCCAACGATTGCAGCAACCTGTGTCGCAACAATTTTTGCCGTTGGAAGGTATGTTACACTGTGCAATGATTCATGCAACTTATTTTGTAACGCCGTTGAGAGACAAGTTGCATGAAAAATTACACAATGTAACATTGCTGTTATACCCAGCTATATAGCAATTGTAACTAATGTCAGTTAGTAATAAAACACATTCAGATAATCACCCCATATAAAATGTAGGCCAATAAATAAAGGATAAAGCAATATAGCTGAAACGAATACCAATGTTTGATAGCCCTCTTGAAGCGCGTACACCGCTGCGAATATAACGATATTCAACTGCAATAGTTCTTCAAAGACATGGCCTTTTCACACCAAAACGATCGCACGATTGGTAAAATAAATGGCAATTCTCTCCATTCGAATGCGAGGAGGTATTTTTCCCAAATATCTAGTTATTCGTTTCAGCTCTAAAAGGAAATAAATAAGAAAAGGGGAGAAACATAACCAACAAAATATTTGAATCTACAAAAAAATCTATCCTAAACTCGCGCGATTTCTGGTTCACAGCAATTCTAATTCAATTCCAAAGTTCGTAAACATGTGCGTACACTAATTAAAAAATATGTTTGTATATTTCCCTCATGGAGGTATACCCCAGCATATCAATCACTGATCTCTAAATAAAAACTGGATCGAGCAACTATTGTTCAGAAAATGAAGCCGGAAATAGCTCGTGGCGGCCATCTTGTTGGGACCACGTTATATAGTTTTACTATAGGCGACAGAGACTATCTGTCTCTGATATTTTAAGGTGTTAAAATCAATCAGTTGTCCAAGGTTTTCCCATAATATAGAACACAAACTATGGCTCGGTAACAGTACCTATCAAGCCGAAATTAGCGCGTGGCGGCTATATTGGAGTGACCACGGTGGCCACTCCAATATGGCCGCCACGCGCTAATTCCGGCTTCGTTGTTACTGTAATGGAGCCGTAGTTTGTGTTCTTAAATTACGGGAAAACCTTCGACAACTGACTCATTTTAGCATCTTTAAAGATCAGAGACAGGTAGTCTCTGTCGCCTACAGTAAAACTATATAACGTGATCCCATCAAGATTGCCGCCACGTGCTACTTCCGGCTTCATTTTTTTGCAGCGTCCAAACAATAGTTGCTCGATCCAGTCTTTATTCAGAGATCAGTGGCAGATTTCCAAAACCCGTGCCAAAACAAACATGGCGGTCAGCGGTTTGTCAACAGTGTTTGGTTAGTACTTCATCTTGCAGGGATATAGTCAAACCCTAACCTCTTGTTTAGTGGTATGGGTTCGCTATATCCCGCAAGATGAAGTACTTACCCAGTGTTTGTTGAGGCGCTGTTACACTGTGCAATTTTTCATGCAACTTGTCTCGCAACACTGATCTAGAAGCATGTTAAGTAAGAAAAAGGTCAGCAGAGTGCAACGTGGGCCCATGCTTGCATTTACACTTTTTACTTCGCATGCCTCTAGATCAGTGTTGCGAGACAAGTTGCATGAAAAATTGCAGTGTAACAGCGCCTTTAACCAAAAAATCAACCAAGATGGCGGACGTGACGTCATTTGCAAACAATGTACACAACAAGTGCTCTGAATGGTCAATACCGAGCAGGTTCAGAGATTTCAAAATGTCCGAGATTTTAAAATTTCTCTGTCGTTATTTTATAAAACAAATGCCAAATGTCCTTCCGTCCACGATACTCGACTTTCGAAAAGTGTAAAAACACTCGTATTGTTTTACGCTTTTCGAAAGTCTCGCATCACAGTAACATGCACGGAAAATTATTTGGTATTCCTTTAGTAACAGGGCATCTAATAAAAGCTGAGACAGCTTTCACTAGAATTCCCGCTTGCACTATTATTTCGTGTTTTGATTACACACTACAAGGAAAGAGAAAACGCAACTACGCCCCCCGTATATACAAATTCGCGCGCTTTCCCTTTTTCTTTTATATGCTTTTTTCGGCTTAAACAGCGGGAACCGGCGTGGTAAACCGGGAAGATGGGGTATAAAGGCTACCGCCAGGATCCTGTTGGTGAAAACTATTCACTAGACTCCTCGAATGTGGTCTAGCTCCGGGGAAAGTTTAAAGTGGTCTAGTCCCGGGGGGAGTTTCTCACTTGAGCCATCTCGCGGGTGACCGCCACCATTACTGAACAACCTATTTCAGGTGTAGTTTTATTTGATTTTTCCTGACCGTCGTGCACTTTTGTTGTTCGAGGCTCTCGGCGGCCTCTGGTAGTTCAACGTCAAGGAGTTTTGGATCTACCTACAGAATAATAAAGAAGTTAAAATGATTATGACATCTATTGTCGACGATGAAGAATAAGAAATTAGTGTATAATAAAAAGATTTGGTTCATAGCAGAAAAATCGTATCGTGTAGTTAGAACTTGAAATGGCGATAAAACTGAGATTTAATGCGACCTTTTCACGAGAATTCAACTGTTTGGCTTTCTTGATCGGTTCACCACCAGGACCAGAACCAGCACCAGAGTCCTTTCGAAAGAAAAATACAAGAAAAACGTTAAAGTGCCCCTAACCTCAAAATTTTTATTGTCTTATTTGGAAGAACTTTTAAAATGATAAAGTAACTTCTTTTGAAGATTTTCACTTCTTCGCTTTCTTTTTGAGATATATCAGTTTGTTTGATATGCAAATATCTGGAATTTCGTCACACATGCATAATGAGTTATCAGAGAATGTTATATATCTTTGCGTTCGTGAAATAAAAACACTAAAGTGTGAACAACACATGTGTGCTTTCACTTCTTGATTTTAAAGGATTTCGTTCGAGAATGAAAGAGATATACACATTTCTCCAATAAGTCATTATGCATGTGTGACGAAATTCCATACATTTGCATATCAAACAAACTGATATATCTCAAAAAGAAAGCAAAGAAACGAAAATCTTCAAAATAAGTTACTTTATCATTTTAAAAGTTCTTCCAAACAAGACAATAAAATATTTTGAGGTTATGGGCACTTTAAAACAAAAAGTAAATACACAAATGTAGATAAATGTACACAGATGTAACATTTATGTACATGAATGTTACATAAATGTACATAAATATACATAAATTACATTCTTATCGTTACTTCTGCTTCATTCATTCACTCACATCTGTTTCGGATTCCCTCGGTCGTTTCAACCCAGCAGTTTTCTCTTTCGCACCACCAAGCGAACGTGTTTTGACCTCGCCAGCAGTGTCACATTCATCCAGTGGGACAGAGTTCACTTGATTTGTTGGCTTTGTATACGAACCTTTTACGCCAGAATTCTAGGAAAAGAGAAACAGAAAAAATGTCGCAGTGAAAGGTGTCGATCAGCAAAAACAATGCTTAAATGGAGCAGCGTTGTGGGGAGGGAGCCTGGGAAAGAGCAGACAGACAGACAGACAGACAGACAGACAGACAGACAGACAGACAGACAGACAGACAGACAGACAGACAGACAGACGAACAAGCGTATTATGATATGGATACTTAATATAGCCTTCACAAACTCATCAATAATTTCTGAAGAAAAAACAAAAGTTAGAATTGCTGTTTGAAACTGTACCCAGGGAAATTATCTCAGTTTTCGTTTCATTTTAACAGGTTTGTTAAATATTAAAGACTTATTAAAGTGGCTATCTCACGTTTGGGGATTTTATAATTTACATATCCGTAATATTTGGGTCTTCCTGAGCAAAATCAGAATATATATTGTCAGCCAAAAATTTCATCTTCATGGAGTTTTTTTGCTGTCAAAGTTACAGGATGTGATGTGGCAAGTAACAAAGGCATTTTTGTGGCAAGTAACAAAGGCATTTTTGTGGCAAGTAACAAAAAAACGGGTTTGGAATGCATCTTGTGACATGATATCACATCCGGTAACTCTGACAGCGAAAAACTCGATGAAAATAAAATTTTCGGCTGACAATTATATTTTATGATTTTGCTCAGGAAGACCCAAGTATTACGAATATGTAAAATCCCCAAACGTGAGAAAGGCACTTTAAGGTAGCAAGATCCCACATAATCAATTCTTAATACCCTACAATATAACAATTAACTGTGGCAACCATTTGAAAGAACATATGAAAAAACATATTTCCACAAAAAAGTTTGCATAAATTATGCTAATTAGCTGATAAAATGGCCGCCAATATGTCAAAACTCAGATATACTTCAAGCATGGATTACTCACGCATTTTCAGAGATAGGGTCCTGGAAGTTTCAGAGTTTATAACTTGTATGCTTAGGCATATTCTGATGGTAACACTTTCAAGATTAAGTGCTCCGATATTTTCTGACATGCTTTTTTCATGTTTTTCAATTTTCGCAATATTAATAATGTCAGATAACGGCAACAAGTTTTAATCAGATTCGAAATTCCTATCATCATTCCCTAGACATTCATGCAAAGAGTCTGGTGAAGATTTCATTAAAATATATGGAGAAATAGAGAGAAATAGTGTTTGGAAGATGGCGAGCTTGCTACAAAATGCATTCTGAGAATACTACAAGATGCTACAAAATCATTGTTGCTTGTTATTTTTCATTACCATTTCTCTAAACATCGGTATCATGAAAGTTATATTTTATCACCGATTTTTGTTTTATTATGGTTTAATGATTAAAAATACAACTTTTCCTGAAAATAAATGTGCGACAAGTTGTCAATTGCTTCCTTGTTCTTT
This sequence comes from Chrysogorgia sp. JL179-B06, assembly GCA_035772405.1. NCBI lineage: Eukaryota > Metazoa > Cnidaria > Anthozoa > Scleralcyonacea > Chrysogorgiidae > Chrysogorgia > Chrysogorgia sp. JL179-B06. Next base: position 161,150 of record JAYKKM010000232.1, read on the forward strand.
CACCGTCATGTTTATTTTCTGACAATTATCTGTAGGTTTGACTTCAAACTATGCTAAAAACCAATCAAAATCGAGAGTGAAAAATGCATAATAATACGACTTACTTTCACCTTTTCGTCTCGAGTTGAACCATTACGAGAGCCTGATGTGTTTTCTTTTGACTATAGAAATGAAACACAACACGGCATCAAAAACACTGTGTGCTTAACAACGTCGTGTTAAATATCTCAGACAATATACATAATTAGTAATAAAAACTTACTAGTAGTCTCCCTATGTCGTTAGCAGAAACTGACCATGGTCCATTACAAATGCTGCATTCTGATTGGCTACTCAACCGTTGTCTATTCGTGAGGGTCGCCACCTACCTATACTATCAAGTTTTGTGATTGGTTGATTAAAACAATAAAACAATAGAGTCAACCACAAAGAAACCAATGTCCTAACCCTAACCACTTTTGTTCCAAATAGCCAATCACAAAACCTGTTCATTTTAGGTACGTATTTACCGATTCGTGATAGACCATGATGGCGAAACGCGCTCAAAACAATGGCAGAAAACTCTCGTTTTGGGAAGGTTTCAGATGAGTTTTTGGATAATTTTTTGGAGAATGCATGATTTGTAATTGTCCCCTAATTTGTTTCTACTAAAACTATTAGACAACTCGTCCTCGTTGTCTATGAGTGAATAGTCAATCGTTGACTATTCGCTCTTAGTAGAAACTGACCATGGCCTATTACAAATGTTGCATTCTGATTGGCTACTCAACCGTTGCCTATTCGTGATAGACAACGTTTGGGAAACGCGCTCAAAACAATGGCAGAAAACTCTCGTTTTGGGGAGGTTTCAGATGCGTTTTTGGATAATTTTTTGGAGAATGCATGATTTGTAATTGTCCACTAATTTGTTTCTACTAAAACTATTAGACAACTCGTCCTCATTGTCTATAAGCGAATAGTCAACTCAGGCTTCGCCTTCGTTGACTATTCGTTCATATACAACTCGGACTTGTTGTCTAATTGTTAAAGTGCACCTGACATAAAAAAATTTTATTGTCTTATTTGGAAGAACTTTTAAAATGATAAAGTAACTTCTTTTGAAGATTTTCGTTTCTTCGCTTTCTTTTTGAGATATATCAGTTTGTTTGATATGCAAATGTCCGGAATTTACGTCATACATGCATAATGACTTATTGGAGAAATGTGTGATCTCTTTAATTCTCGAATGAATTCCTTTAAAATCAAGAAGTTTGGTATTGTGTGAGAAACACGCACACGTGTTATTCACACTTTGGTGTTTTTATTTGATGAACGCAAAGATATATAACATTCTCTGATAAGTCATTATGCATGTGTGACGTAAATTCCGTACATTTGCATATCAAACAAACTGATATATCTCAAAAAGAAAGCGAATAAACGAAAATCTTCAAAAGAAGTTACTTTATCATTTTAAAAGTTCTTCCAAATAAGACAATAAAATTTTTTGATGTCAGGTGCACTTTAAATAGATATCGAGTAGCAGCAAGTGAAGCGATAAGGCCGAGTTCTTCACAAAAAAACAATGCTTATGTCTCGTTTTGAAATAATTTTGAAGGAATAACGAACATAAGTTTGTTTTACTAAAACAATTAGATAATTCGCTTTCAATTTAACTATCACCTCATAATTTAAACAGTTTAGTGCACAGTACGGCTGGATATTTTACGAGTCGTGCTGTAATTTGAGCGAGTCGTAGGGCGAGACAAAATACAAATGATGAATAAAATATACAGCCGTACTGTACATTAATCCAATAAGTTATTTATTATCCAACTCTATAAAAATCTTACCTTTTCCCCCTTACAATTTTCGACAAACAACTCTTCAGAGCTTTCAAAATGATCACGGAAGAAAAGCGCGGGAAAAACCGGTTTCAAACAGGTTTTTTGGAGTCCAAATAACCTACTTATCATTCCGGATGGAAATCACTCCGCTATGGTTATTTTTAACGTAGCGTACAAGTGTAAACACGCAGGTTCGTTTAATATAATCCTACACACGCGAGGACAGATAGCACCATAATGCTAGAATGTTGTTTTGGGCGCAAATTATACTGCTCCAGAAGTAGTTATTGTCCTTTCAATGGGTAAACTCTTGCAGAAGTACGCGTTGTACGTATCAGTGTAAACACACCGACTTTTTGTGGTGTTAATTTCATTTTCATCCGGAGCATTGTCGTACCGTATTTGTGAAAACGCAGCCTAAGTCAGAGGTACGAACCTCGTACCCGGGGTGTTATCTCCGGAGATAAGACCCCGGCTACGAAATTGAGTCGACAGAGCACACTGTCAGAAACGATAAATGGGCGAGGGGTCGTTGAGTACAAGTATTTTTGGTTTAACGATTTTGTCATTGTACCTCATCAGACATTTTCTCATCGGTAGTCGTGGGTTCTTTCTCGGTAGCGGGTCCCTCTTCTTCCTGTTCGTTTAAGTTATTGTCTGCTACAGAAATGCAAGAAGTGACAGTCGCATAAAATAAAACACTGTTATATATATATTTTCCTTACACGAGACACGCGTTCATTGGTTGAGACATGATCACATGACATGTAACAAACAAACAAACAAACAAACGAACGAACAAACAAACAAACAAACAAACGAACGAACGAACGAACGAACAAACAAACAAACAAACAAACAAACGAACAAACAAACAAACAGTTGCCCACTAAAGTCGGCGAGCGGGTAACATTGATTACGAAGTATGACGGTAACAGAGCAAAGATAAGTGAGGCCCTGTTAGGGTAATTGCGTTGAATCAGCGACATGAAAGAGTTGAAATGGCGACAAACGAGACCTGCACTTCGGTTGAAATTGCGACAGCGAAAGAGGAAAAATGACAACGAATCTCGTTTTCTTTAAATGCGACAGCGACGCAGTGGTATTTTCACTGGCCCGTATATACCATTATAGTCATTATAGAGTAGTCATTATAGAGGAGAGTAAAATTGTCTGGCATTAAAATACTAAATACTACATAGGGTCTATATTCCTACATGCAACGCAGAAGACGCATGCCGTCTTGGTACTAAGTCTAAGATTTCTAGCTGTTCTTAGACTTAGGTTTAGAGCATATGACCACTGACAATTCTGACGAAATAACGGTCAATAATGACAGGGACATGCCCAACTTCCAATATTGCGACACGACTAGTGATCAGTAGTTTTGAAATTCAGACGGGCGACATGTGCACCCGGCGCCAAAGGCGAGGGTGGTAATCTCGCCGCGGCAGGGATCACTTTCTCACGAAAAGATTGTACATATTAATTTCTAAGCACATAAACAGGTTTTTACGAAGGGTATGCACGTTTGCGTAATATAATAGGAACGTACATGTATGATATGTATTTATGCATTATAAGATATCCAATGCTATCTTATAATTGTCATATTCCAAAGCACTTCAATGTCATTCGGCCTCGCACGCGGTCAACGGAAATATTTGTGTTGACGTCACGACATGAACTGCTGTACTGCACTTAGTAACCCAGCGTTTCAGGTTTTTGTGAAAGGGTCTGGAGAATGAAATTGATGACCTGGAGAATCAGGGCCGAAGTCCCTGCATGGTCCGGAGGACCATCCTGCTAGGGGGTCTTGGGGCATGCCCCCCCTGGAAATTATGAAATTCAGATTTCAGAAGTAAACAATGCCATACATGTTTATAAATCTAAAATTTGCATATTGGCCGCCATATTGAATTCTACCGCGCTGGAGTCTGGTAATGGTAGATCCCAGACTCCAGCGCGCTGTAGAATTCAATATGGTGGCCAATCTGCAAATTCTAGATTTAGCCGCTAGTGACGAAGAGCAAGTTTACTTCGAACATTTTCACACAAACGGGGTTTCAAAACATTATTTATCTAGCGACAAACAAAATCCGCTCAACCACCGGCGAAATTCGCCGTTCGCCGGCCAAAACCTGAAACGCTGGTAACCAAATGGTTTCACCTTCACTGTGTGCGTTGTTCTCCACGTTTTCAATCACTGGTGTTTTCTCAGAGCTTTTTTCTATATTCTTCTCGTTCTCTTCTTTTGTTTTTTGTGTCTCTGGCACATCATCGGCATTCTAAAATTTAGATTAAAGGATATTGAAAACAAAAAAAGAGTACTTTTTATATCGAAGTATATAACTTAGCTAGTCGGAATATAGTAGTTTGGAGATAGGAAAATACTCGTAACACAAGTTATAAAAGTTTAATAAACCAAGTAAAAACTCTGCTATTTTGAATATGACTGTGACAAGAAGCTTTCTGAATGTTTTTATCACTGAAGGTTTTAACAGGAAAAAACATCAAGCTGCAGGTCTAGTGGTTACCACACATGTTTATGAGCTGGGAGACACAGGTTCAAACCCTGGCTCGAACCACCACTCAGGGTCTTAAAATAATTGAGGAGAAGGTGCTGCCTTTGCAACAACACCAGAAAATGGTAAGACTTTCGGGTCTTCTCGGAAAACGACCTTAAATCGTAGGCCCTCGGAATCCTTATCAGTTGGGTTTTCCGTCACCTAAGAGTGATAAACTGAATAATCGAACGCTTAAAACATGAGCCTCTGGCTCGGATAAATAGACACAAAACTCTTCAAGTGTATCATCGAAGTCTCTGAAACTTTTTGTGTCGGAACACGGTTTTATTTCGGAAACAAGATCTCCGTTGGTATCCGACACAAAAAGTTTCAGAGACTTCGATGATACACTTGAAGATTTTTGTGTCCGAGACTTCAGAAACTAAAGTCTCGGAAACAAAAGTCTTGGAGACCACGTCGTGTGTCACCGGCTTTAGAAATTATTTTTCTGATATTCTGAAGAGTTTTGTTGAGGACATTTTGTGCCTTGGAATTTCAAGGGCATTAACAATGTTCGTAATTCCGTCGTAATTCCGTCGCAATTCATCACGGCAAAATCCGGACAGCGCACGTTGAGTGTTGGTGTGTACTATATCTTACATTTGGAGCTAACGAGCTCTTCTTCTTTAATCGTAAAATAGTGTTTGGAAGGTACTCCGTCAATTGTTTCCTGCAAAAGAGAACAACCAACTGAAAAGAAGCTCTCGAAAAAATCTCGAAAAATCTATAGTTCTTTCATGTGATCATAGTCGTAGATTAGAGTCGGAAGGTGCGAATGAATCGTTCCATATATTTCCATTTTTGGTGGTCAATCTAGACTGCAGTAGAAATGACCCAAAAGGGTAGAAATGACCCAAAAGGGTAGAAATGACCCAAAAGGGTAGAAATGACCCAAAAGGGTAGAAATGACCCAAAAGGGTAGAAATGACCCAAAAGGGTAGAAATGACCCAAAAGGGTAGAAATGACCCAAAAGAAGAGTCAAAATGACTCCTTCGAAGGTGTCGTCTGACCCTACATAAGAGTAGAAATGACCCAAAAGAAGGGTCAAAATGACTCCTTCGAAGGTGTCGTCTGACCCTACATAAGAGTAGAAATTACCCAAAAGAAGGGTCAAAATGACTCCTTCGAAGGTGTCGTCTGACCCTACATAAGAGTAGAAATGACCCAAAAGAAGGGTCAAAATGACTCCTTCGAAGGTGTCGTCTGACCCTACATAAGAGTAGAAATGACCCAAAAGAAGAGTCAAAATGACTCCTTCGAAGGTGTCGTCTGACCCTACATAAGAGTAGAAATGACCCAAAAGAAGGGTCAAAATGACTCCTTCGAAGGTGTCGTCTGACCCTACATAAGAGTAGAAATGACCCAAAAGAAGAGTCATGACTCCTTCGAAGGTGTAGTCTGACCCTACATAAGAGTAGAAATGACCCAAAAGAAGGGTCAAAATGACTCCTTCGATGGTGTCGTCTGACCCTACATAAGAGTAAAAATGACCCAAAAGAAGAGTTAATTTGCATTTTAGCTCTTCCAAGAGTCATTTCTAAACGACTTTTTGAGGAGTCAAAACGACTCTCGTAAAGGGTATAAATGACTCTTTAAACGAGTAGCCCCAAAAGGAGTCAAAATGACTCTTTGAAGGTGTCGTCATGTGGTCAAAAAAATGACTCCTTCAAAGGAGTCAAAATGACTCTTTTGAATTTACAGTGATATACGACAATTGAAGTGAAAACTTTTTTCACCATATATATCCTAACCTTCTCACATATTTTACTTCAGTTTTCATCCCTTCTTTAAACATGTTGGAAGCAACAGCTCGCTTGTGAACTACAAACGAACAAAGAATATTTAGTATAAACTTACGTTGTGGTGCGTAGGCAATGCAGAAATACAAAAAACTCTAAAAGGTTGGGAATGAATTACTTAGCGAGGGGGAACTATTGAGAATTACCAACTCACCAGTACTTGTGAAGTATTGAATATCCGAAGTTAAATCTAGCGTTGCATTTTCTGAAAAAGACAAACAAAAAATCCTTGCACGAATTTCTAATATATATGACATGTAGGAACAAGAGATGCGCAACACCAAGATGCTAAAAATGTTTTAAAATTACTGCAGTTTCACGCACCAGGCGACCATCATCAGTCTGATGTAATTTTAAAACATTTGTATCCATCTTAGCACATTTTTTAAATATTTTATTCCGCTATAATACATATACCTGTTTTTTCAAAGGAAAGTCCAACGAACCATCTAGAGATACATACATCCCTAGATAATATCAAAAAGAAACATCGTGCATGAATAAGTGGTTCAATTGCAATGAATATTTCGTTTGCTGTTACTAAAAAAGCATTTGTATCTACACCAACAATTGTAAGATATTCCCTATATTTTCAAATGAACAACTGTGCGCAGATGTTTTGTTTAACTTGTACTTACTTCTCTGCGACTAAAGGAGGATGGTGATTCGGGTTAACGTGAGCCAAGGCAATATATGTTCTTTGTTCCAACTGACTGACCAACAGCCTTATCTTTGATTCCACAAGACCAACCCTACAAAAGTGAGAGCAGGAAAGATGGTGTGATGTCTTCAAGAGAAGGCAAACCAAGGATCTTACCACTTGAAAAGCTTGCTGTTCTGCCGAAGGCCCCTTCATCTGCAGAGAGTTAATCGTAAAGTGCGCTTTATAAGAAAACGATTTGCAGGAGCAGATTCATTGTCCTGGTTTGGTCATGTTGAGAGGATGGATGAGTCCGATGAAAATAGCTGGGTAAGGAAAATTGGGAACTTGGTAGTCCTTGCGTTAATATACACAATGTTGTAGTGAATGTGGGAGAGCTCGGAGTAGACAGACGATACGTGGATGATCGTCAACCTCATATCCAAGCATTACCGATATATAGTGACTGCCGCATAGGCAGTACATATATCAACCGAACCAGTACATCATTGTAACCTTCGCTCTCCATCTGAGTATCGTTAGCTCAATGGTTAGAGCGTCTCACCAGCAATCAGAAGGTTACAGGATCGATTCCTGTACGGGACTCAGAATCATTTTTCTGAGAATATGAGCTTGACGATCGTCCACGTATCGTCTGTCTACTCCGAGCTCTCCCACATTCACTACAACATTTTGTAACCGCATCCAAGCATTACCGATATATAGTGACTGCCGCATAGGCAGTATACATATATCAATCTAACCAGTACATCATTGTACCTTCGCTCTCCATCTGAGTCTCGTTAGCTCAATGGTTAGAGCGTCTCAGCGGCAATCAGAAGGTTATACAGGTTCGATTCCTGTACGGGACTCAGAATAATTTTTCTGAGGATCGTCCACGTATCTTTTGGTAGTCCTTGTAAGGAAAGGGAAGGGGATACCCAAGAACGCATGGGTAAATGTTGTGAGAAGTGATTTTGGAAAAGTGCCACCATTGTGTAAAAATCGGGTAACCATGCAGCAACATGGAAAATGGCCGTAAAATGCTGTTGATTTCACACTCTGACGAAGGGCCTTCGATCGAAACGTCGAGCATCCTAGACACTTCTATTTCGACTTCTATTTATCGACTTCTATCCATCGACTTCTATTTCTACACGCAGTACAACACTTTTATATCAAAAGGATCTTACCACTGGATGTGATCATCTTCTGTTGCAGATATAGCACTGAGGACAATATAATGCCTTGACATATAAAGAAAAGAACATCTTGTTATTCCCCTACTTTAGGTACAGTATACGATAGTTTCACACTTAATTCCATCTCAATCAATTTTACTCATGGTTGATGATAATAAAGTTCCTATCTATAGGCTTATATTTTTTGACACTTTCTAATAAAAATGTTTAAAGTGCAAATGAAACCAATTGAAGCTTCAAGCAATTTTTTGTTCTACCTGTATTTATGGAAAAAATTCGGCGGTGTAAACAGAGCACGCCAATCAGCTTTTCCAAGACAAATGTTCTGAACAGTTTTCAAGCCTACAATGTGAAGATGAGTTTTAGTGAGAAAAAGAAAATACTTTTAAAATATATCTACAGTGTATATATATATATATATATATAAATACCGTATATATATATATTATATATATATATATATATATACATGTATATGTTATATATATATATTATATATATATATATATATATATATCACTTTTTTCCGTAGTTTGCCGCTGGACAAAAAGAACGCGGATTGTTATCGACATTTTCGGCCGTTCGACGTTACAAATCCGTTGCATAACTCGTGGCTGGAGTGCGTTTTTAAAGTCTAAAGAGATTCTAACCAAATGTCAAAAAATCTTGTCTTCAGTACCGATAACTTCTAAAAAGTGTATAACAGTTTCAGGTTGCTCAGCGGTAAACACATGCACGCGTCGCGGGCCTATTTTTAAAACGTTTCAGTTGTTTTGTAATGATCGGTCTTTCCCTGTTTGTAAACACCTCTCAGGAACCAATCAGATTGCAGAAAAGCTGCGTTAAGCCCGCTCACGAGCAAAACCATATATTAATAAAAAGTACAGTACGGTACATTAAAAAAGGTACAGTACCTTCTTCAAATTTTTCTTGCATAATTTGTTTTGTGGTGAGCGATACATTGTATGTTGAGTTTTGCTGTGGATAAGCAGGTGTGATAATTGGCATCAAGTGATAGGCATCAGAGGGAGTGATCTAGAAAGAGAAAGACAAATACAACATAACCAGGCTGTGGCACTGTGCAGTAAAGACACATACCGTATACGCTCGATTTAGCAGTGTTCCCGATTAAGCGCCGCTCTCGATTATCTCGCCTTTATATAATTAACTACAATGACTTGTTGCGCCAAATTCTCACCCTCGGGTCCCACACAGGAAAACCAAGTCTGTTTTCAGATGAAAGTTCTTTCAACAGTACTGGGTTTGGCCATTTCCTAAAACAACAAGAAATTCATGCATTTTTCACACAAAAAATATTAATGTGCACCTAAGCCCTATGTTTGAAAGGGCACTTAAAATGATGAAGAATGGCGCTAACAGTTCTTCGATATCTATTTTCGTTCTTGATAGTGGCAATTCTAAAATTTGTGTATACTGTATCTTCAAAGTTACCCAATGAAATTACTTGAAACTTTGCACGTAGATACATACCACCAAACTAAAGAACATGTTTCAAGTTATTAGATCAAACACGAGAAAGACTGTTTCATCCGATACCCAGTCCTAGAGAAGTAGGTTGAAAAACGAGGCGATAGCCGGGTTTTTTAACCAAATTCGAGGTGAATGGATAGAGGATGGAACACTCTTTCGAGTGTTTGATATTACATCCCGAACGAATCAGTATGTTAAGAGAAATTTGAGGTTGAAATTGTCAAAATCCTATATGCTAATTAATACCAGGTATCCAGTCGTCGGTTTCGGTACTGATTTCCTTTGTTTTCACCATAGTTTTCTGAGTACAGCCCTGAGTACAGAGCTTACAAAGGGTACACTGCAGTACATGTAGTAATTGTAGATAATACTAACCATTTTGAAAACACCAAAAAGAACTTTTCTACTAAGGTTGAAGGAGTTGCATTTGGATAAAGCTGACATGTTCTGGCAACCAACATTGCCCAAGAGACACCACCCAAAAAACCAAGAACATTGGAATATACACCATGCTCTAAAAAAACGTTTTGATGATCCAAAAATTAGATTGAAATAAAAAGATAATGTGCATATTATGTGTGTCATATGGATATGTGTCATGTGTTGGGTATATATTATGTTGGGTATATATTATGTCGGGTGGTGGGGCCACTTACTTTTTGCCCACAGTTTGATAACACGGAGGGTCAACTTGAATGATGCATGCTTGGGAACTAATCTTAGGATTTGATCTGTGACTCTGCATCCTGGAAGTTAATGTTGAGAGAAATTCAGTGTTTTAAAAATATGTCAGTTCATCTTTGGTGATCATTTTCTTTATTCTCATTACCTATATGCTTGGTTAACCATTGATATTATTAGGAGAAGTTAGATGTTAATCACTCCTGGGGCATCTAGGGGGCTAATACCGGTATATAGATCATTGGCCGTTTTTGAGACCAAAGACAAATGATTTTCTGCATGAAATAACCAAAACGGTGTATGAAACGAAATGGAAAGTTTTGAATGAAAAATATTCAAATATAAGATTCTGTATTAAAAATTAAAGGTGCAGTCCAGTCCAGTCCATTCTGCGCATGTATGATATTTCAAACGTTGGGGACCCCACATGTCAATTGTCAACAAACTTTAACGGAATAGATTTGTGATAGTTCGAAAGCGAGTATTCGTTAAATGTGGCGAAGGCGCGAGTGGTAACAGTTTCTTAGAACACACTTTTTAGGCGGAAAAGCTCAAGCGTGTGAAAAAAATCCGCAATACTTCATGTTCAATGTTTATATAACGCGATGTAAACAAACGATGTAAACAGAAACGTGGACATGCGCAGAACGGACTGGACGGCACCTTTAAAATATTGTTTAAGTAAAAATAATCCATTGGAAAATCCCTTTTCAATTTACTCTTTCTACCCTGATTTATGCGACAAATTATAAGGGGGTCTGAGACGAGTAGTACCGTAAATACCTTGGCAAACGCTATTGTTTACAGCTCAATTTTGCTATTGAAAATTAACTCTTATCCCTGGCTGCAAAGGTATTTACGTCACAGGCCTATATTATGCTCATATTTCCGGCTGCGCAGAATTTGTCGCATAAAGTTCATCATGTTTGATTGAGGTTTTGGGACAGAAACCTATTTTTTAACATTTCATCAGCAAAAATATCAAATAAATTTTTTTGTTTCATAGGCACTTTAACACATATGTATATATAAGACTTAAGTTATACTGCAAGGACTTCAAACCGCATGTTCAATTATTGGATATTTTAAAAAATCGAAAAAAATAAAAAATAATGAAAATTATTTACAGTACTGCCACCAATGAATGTGCAAAAACTGCAGGATTTCCTTTTGTCAGCTAGAAATACATTACTGCCTTACCATTTAAACTTTTAACACATTTTGGATTCAGGTTCTTTAATAGACTCTCATTGAGTAAATCTAAGTTATCAGGGACTTGAGCCAAAGCTAGCTGTGCAAACAACAAGTCCATCTAAAGAAATGAAAGAATAGCATTAGTCTCACATAAAAACCTTCATCCTTAGATGTCTACAGTGTCTCTGCTGAAGGGAATGTTTTTCTGCTAAATGGCATGGGATGATAACAGGTCAGATGTACTTGTAACTGGTCCAGTTACTAAGAACACACTAGTCAAGACACAAGACACTTGGTAGGAACGCACTTTATTTTACATTTCACAATTTCTTATATACTCTACATTGCCCTTGGTTCTACAGTACGTCAGTACCTATAGGCACGAGAAGTTATATTCACAAGAAGTTAATATCTACTTTATATGAATGTCAGTAATTACTTTTCACATCTGTTACAATACTGTACATGTTCAAGTACAGATGTCTAGCTGTCACAGTTCAATTGGTAAATATTTTAGACCCAAATTCTAATTTCTAATGATGTATGATTTATTTAGAGTCATGTTTTAAGTGCTCAACTACTCAGTTAATCATTCTTATAGACCTCTTAGGTGAATGAAAAACCCAACTGATAGGGATTCCGAGGGTCTACATTTTAGGGTCATTTTTCCGAGAAGACCAGAATCTTACCATTTGCTGGTGTTGTTGCAAAGACAGCACCTTCTCCTCAATTATTTTAAGACCCTGAGTGGGGCCCTTTCTCGATATATGAGCAACCGAAATTTAAAATTATTATAACATCAACCCAAGTCAGTTTTAGGGTTAGGATTTGGGTTAGGATTAGCGATTATTTGAATTTCGGTTTGTTCATATATCGAGAAAACGCCCTGAGTGGAGGTCCAACCCAGGATTTGAACCTGTGCCTCCCAGCTCATAGACATGTGTGGTAACCACTAGACCACAACAGCAACTACAGTCCCTTTAAAAGTACACAAACCTCAATTCCACAATATTCCATTTTGATAACTGGTACAAAAGCTTCCTTGATTGCCTGAAAAACAATTCATAATTTATTGTCATAAATTATGTCCCACCCGTGCTTCAACTTCAAGCCAGGCTGGTTTTCATTTGGGATGCACAGTGCTGCCATATGTTCTTAATTTATTATTTCAATTCATGGTAATTGTAATATGTAATTGTAATACAACGCTTTTAAATCACATTTAAATTACCCTGAGTTCTTTAACTTCCTCATTCGCCTTAAGAATTTCATAAAAACTAGTGAAGAAATCCTCTCTATTGATGTGACGAGGGGCAACCAGAAGAGTATCGATATCAGCTCCTATATAAAAGGAAGTTACCATATTTGACCGGTTAAGCACCAATACTGGGGTAAGTGCCCACCCCCTGTTTCTAAAAAAAAGGAATTTCTTGTGCCCTTTTACCAATGTTGTTGAGCACACATCACTTGCATACATGCCATTCCCGTGTTTTGGTGAAAATTGAAGCATGGGGATGGGCACTTAACCGATAAAATGTTTTATGGGTGAAGTTTTGTGTACAGTATGAGTCAGTTCCCAAAATGACGTCACATTGGTACTATGATACAAAATAAAATAAATGGTTATATGTATTTCTAAAATTCCCGTAAGCATTGTTTGGAAAGTTTGGATAAGGGTACAGTAAGCGTTAGCATTGGGTTTGAGGGATTATGGTAAGGGATTGGGTTATGTTTAAAATTCAGGATATTTACATGCAAGTTGCAACTTCAGTCAACTTCAACGCAAACAAAAATTGTTCAGTGCAAAAATTTAAATTCAATTCCTGAATAATATGCTTCTAAGTAGACAACACTAACAGCAAAACAATTTTCTCAACCAACCTTGGGTATGCACACCTAATCTGAATGAACCAAAAGTAAATATCTTTCCTCCAACTTGCTGGGCTACTGTTTCAGGAATATTCTAAAATTTATGGAGATACACAATGACTAGCATTTAAAATAAAATTCACACAGATATATACACAGAAGGGCAAGTGTCATGCACATGGCGTTCTGACCAGTGTTGACAATTTGATGTAATTCTTATTTTATAGGAATAAATATGGAAAAACGCTAAGTTCTCAAAAGAACTGGATATAATAATGAAAAAATGACATTCAATACTGCTGTATGTCGAAAATACAGTAAGAGTACTTACATAATATATACACTGTAATCAGTATTGATAATCATGGCAGCAATTGATAATATCAATACTTTAGAATGTAGGAAAAAATGAAATACTTGGCCATATAGAACTACGTGTACTCAAAGCTACACAAATAATACATATTGCACAACCAGGTAGCAGCATGAAATCAGCACTCTGTGCCAAATGGTCAGTGCCCCATTTTTTAGCAAAATTACTAAAAGTAGTTACAACATCCGAATGACAGGAAGGAACATGAAGTGAACCAGAATCAGAGAGGTACATGCTCAAAAAACACAACACAATTGCTTTTCTCATTTATTTTTATTATGTACAACATATTATATACAGTATAAGTGTATACAAAGTATCAATATATACATTTAGTATATCAATGATCATTTTGAGTCCCAACATCACTGCTATACTGAAAATGTGATACATTGTGCCATCTAGAATATTTAATGCAACACCAAAATAATAAGGTACTGTACATGTACATGATACTAAAAGTGTATTGACAAGAGGGAATACAGGGAAAAAACCATAGAATGATTTATGATACTAAAGTAAATAAAATAGTTTCAGAAAAATAAAGCCAAACCTTTTCTAAGCTAACATTTTTAATCCATTCTTTTACAATTTCATTTAGTTTGGCTAACACAACCATTCTAAAAAAGAACAATATTAGATAATATATACATACTGTAGTTCAAGGGCATATGCAGGATTTTTCAAACGCGGGTCGTTTTACCTCGCATGAAATTATTTTGGAGGGAGGGGTGTAACAGCAAGCGGACTTCATCCCGACATGTTATAAAAAAAAAAAGCTTTTAATTTGAATTGTTTGTTTTATAAAAACTCAAGGTTTTCATAGGAATGATGATGACCGGGTCTATTTATTATAACAGTGTCTGTCTTTCTGACTTATAATGTATAATTTTTTGTTGATTTGTATGTTGTTGCTAATTAAATCCAAAAGGGGGTGCGATCACACCCACGACTCCCCCTGCATATGCCCCTGCTGTAGTTGCAAGAAGGTAACTGGGGGTATGCATTGAATGGCCCCAATGGGGTAAATAATTGGTCATCCTATTATAATTTTTTTTCTTTCAGAATCCCAACCTAAACGTGATTGGAAAAAGTGCATTTAGTTTATTTTATTAGATTTATCACTCTTTTAGGTGAATGGAATAGCCCAAACAGGCTAAAAGCCCAATTGATAGGGTTCCAAGGGCCTACGATTTATGGTCGTTATCCGAGAAAACCCAAAGTCTAAAAGTTAATGCTAAAATGAGTGTACATTTTTTTTTATTTATTTATAAGCTTTGCCACATTGTGAGATTTAATGTTTGGTTCCTGAAATAGCTGAACCTAAATGTGAACATTTGTAATAGAGATGAGCTGATCACCAAAAATTACAGATTAGCCGATTCGATTATCGGTGGCCGATCATAACACAAAATAAACTGATTTTGCCATTTGACTCATACATAACTCTGAACAGGCATTCCAACTGTGATCATCCCCCCCCCTGGCAAACCCCCACAGTGTGGAACGCAAGGACGACGTCAGAAAAGCAGTGGTTGTGACTAGTTTTTCGGAAATGCTTTCAAAAGGTGAGAAAAGTGGAGAATTTTACTGTGTTTTCCACCCGCAATTCCTGGGGATTCGCCTGGGGGGGATGATCGCAGTTGGAATTGACTCATACATTATAGATACACAGTAGATGTCAGAAGTTAGAATGTTGCTAAGAATATCAGTGACTCCCTCGACTGTGGGCCACTTTTTTATCTTACCACGTTCTGACGTGACACTCTATGCAACTTTAACTGAACAGGAATGACATCAGCAACTAATGAGAATTTGCATTAAATCAAAATCAAAAGCGTTATATATCATTTTATTCAAAGCACAATCAATTGTTTCTGAATTATTTTATAAAAATAATAGAATACGTTTGCTGGGTCTCTATATTAACGTGATCAAAACCCTCGTGAAGTAATAAAAACACTCAAGAAGTTGAGAAAGCGCTGGCCTTGGCAGCTGGTGCTTCTCGCTTGCCCTTTGCTTATATAAAGTGGTACAATTCTCCATTAATATAGAGATCCAGGCAAATGTAATCTATTATTTAAACCGTGTAAACAAAACAAAAAGCCATTAATTTAGGTATACCACATTTACAGATTACTACAACAAACCTGTGTTGTAGTTCTTCTTCACTCTCGAATACCGCGTATTCTTTCAGGACGTTTTGAAGGGTTTTTGTTTGTTCGATGTCCTGTAAATTAACAACAATTTAAAATACACAACAAATAAATAAAACACTAATAGATATATCTGCACGTGCGAGCAACCGACAAGGATAACTAAGATAGTAAACGGGACCACTTTATAAAACGTATTCAGTTCTAACATAATTTTACCTCAGGTTTCGGTTCTGCAAGACTTATTGCCGATGTTACGCCAATGGGTTTTGTTGTTGATGCCTGGAAATTCGAGGAGTTGGTTCTAAAACGTGGAAGAACATGAGTTTTAGGGCTATTTTCATCTAAAAATTCTTCCATGAAACTTACGTTGACATGGTGGAATCAAATGAGGCGACTAAATCCGATGTTTTCTGTTAAAAGAACTATCGAAAAAATACTTTAATTTCGCCATATTCAGCTCGCCAACATGGCCGCCAATAACTCGCCTAGTTTCCAGTCCCACAAACACAATGGAGCATTGAACGTAAAAGGTTAAAGGTCAGCGAACGCGCTTTTGACCATTGATCTCTAAATAAAGACTGGATTGAGCTTTCTATTGTATCTGATGAGCTGATTTTGAAGGCTGCATATTTGCATAATGTAAATTACGAGAGATCATTAGAAACTCCGAGTTTGCAAGCAAATCATATCAGGCTTCTCTCACTGGATAATTAGAGCCAACGGCCGCCATTGCTAAGGGACCAAAGTCGCAGTAAATTGAATCATTTTAACCAGTAATTTGAAAAATGTTTTCTGGTCCTCTTTATAGTAATATTATTTTATTTTGTCGATGGTAAGAGCACATAAACCATCATAAAACCTCATAGGATTCTCAGTTGGTCCCTTAGTAATGGCGGACTTCCGGCTTCATTTTCTGAACAATAATAGTTGCTCGATCCAGTCTTTATTTAGAGATCAGTGGCTTTTGACAGAAGAGGCTGAGTAACCGACTAATGGTCAGGGGTGACTAAACTACTTTTATTTTGTACTTGAGTAAAAGTAGAAGTAATTAGCTTTAAAACGACTTGAGTAAAAGTAAAAAGTACCGGAGGAAAAACGTACTTGAGTAAAAAGTACAAAGTATTTCTTAAAAATACTTGAAGTAAAAGTAAAAGTACTGTTGGCCAAACCCTTTAAACTGAGGCGGGGGGTGGGAGCTGTTACACTAACCAACAATTAAATAGTTGTATAAATCTAATTATCCTCACAACCTTTCTCACTTTCTGTTATTCTGCTTATAAATGTTCCGTTTAACTTTATTAAAAAAAACAATAATTTTACATTTATAACAAAATTTCAATCGTAGATACTTCATCATCCATTTCAGTGATTTCACACTATTTGCCAACCAAAGTCCAAACGCTTATCTTACAGTACATTTCAAAATTATGGCGCAATGCGTGTGTGTCACACGGCGAAGAAAATCCTTTTTGGAAATTTTTTGTGGATTACTGTAATAGCAAAAAAAACTGGAAAAGTAACGAAATACTTTGCAACAAAATGAAAATAGCGAAGTAAACGTTACATTATAAAATGACTTCGTTCCAAGTAAAAGTACTATCTCAAAGATATACTTCGTTACATGCCCATTACTCAAAAATAATACTCAAGTACAGTAACGAAGTACATTTACTTCGTTACTTGCCACCCCTGCTAATGGCCTGCCACAAGTCGACCACTCTTGACATTGTCTTGTTAGGGGATGATATCATCAATGGGACAATGTAGAAATGAAAGATAGTGAGTCACCAGAGGCCTGCCGAAATTTTTTTTTGGGACACTTACCATGGGAAGCAATCTGATTGGCTAACCCTAACCCTCACCCATCCACTCCCCTACTTGAGGTGCTAAATTAGTAGACTAGTGAGCGAGACTATTAATGTGGGATTACTACACATGCGCAGTCAAGTGATCCCAAAAAAATTTTTTGCCCATTCCTAAGACAAAACCTTTTTGAGTTTGGGGAAACCACCTGACCATTATATTTATTTACAAGCTTTGCCAAAAAGGTGTCAGGGATGTCCCAGAGCTTGTTGCTCCATTACGGGGTCCCTATGATATAAAACTAAATCAAACAGATAACATGGTTTACTTCTAAACTAAGACATAAACTAACAGCAAACTAGATAGGGGACGACATGAGTGACATTTCACACGAGTTCTTTCATATTAGACAAACTTAATTTTTGTTGCTATAACCTCAAACATTTTTATTGTCTTATTTGGAAGAACTTTTAAAATGATAAAGTAACTTATTTTGAAGATTTTCACTTCTTCGCTTTCTTTTTGAGATATATCAGTTTGTTTGATATGCAAATATCTCGAATTTCGTATGTTATATATCTTTGCGTTCATGAAATAAAAACACTAAAGTGTGAATAACACGTGTATGCGTTTCTCCCACAACACCAAACTTCTTGATTTTAAAGGATTTCGTTCGAGAATGAAAGAGATATACACATTTCTCCAATAAGTCATTATGAATGTGTGACGAAATTCCAGACATTTGCATATCAAACTGATATATCTCAAAAAGAAAGCAAAGAAACGAAAATCTTCAAAAGAAGTTACTTTATCATTTTAAAAGTTCTTCCAAACAAGACAATAACATTTTTTGAGGTTATGGGCACTTTAACTATTTGATATATATGTTTATAAATAATATAGAAGAAGTTAGAAGAATAATATAGAAGAAGTTAGAGAAACTTTAATATTATGTGTTTGTATGCGGTAGCAGAGGGTGATGGGTGTCCCACGTAAGTGATTTTTTAACTGCACCCCCCCCCCCCCCCCCGTCATTTAATGGTACCACCCACTGATCTAGGCCAGTCCAAGTCTGCTACAGAATGACGCTTTTACAACTAAGGTTATTGCGCGCTCGGTCGGCCATTCTTTGAAGCACGAAATTCCCTTGGTGAACTCATCCGTAAATATCTTGTCAATCCTTGATATAAATTATTCATTTTGTCTTTTAATTGAAAGAAGATATACCTTAGAAAGTAATTATTTCTGCATTTTTCACAAAATTCAACGTTTCTTGACTTTTGTTTCGAATTATATGTCAGCCTTGACTGACGCGAAGCGTGCAAGACCAAGTGACGAGGTTCAAACAAAAAAAACAGGTTCCGACTTCCGAGTCGACGTATTTCGATTGTGGATGAATAAGAAAGCCTCTATAGGGTTTTCTGAGAAGACTCGGCGAATTTCCAGAGTATTTACCCACGTCAAGTTGGCAACGAAGCACTTCAAAACACTTCGTTATCCTACGATTGACATATAAAAACTTTATATATTATATAATTACGACGAATATATTACCGATTTACAATTCAGCTAATTATTTAGCATCTCCTTCATGGATTCTTAACGAGAAAACGTGATAAAAATATCGCTTTTTCAAATTGGAAAATATTATACTGAGCTATCAGAACCGACGCTTTTAAGAGAAAGATCTTCCGAAATTTTATGTTCACTTGAAGAGCGAACTACAGGAGGTACTCCAATGAGAACTTCTTGTGTTGGTGAGACAGTTCGTTCAAGATTCTCGCTGCCTACATTACGTATACCATCGTCCACTAGGCGATAACTAGCATTGTCTGTACGTTTCAGCGCATGGCTGGAAAGCTTTCGACGATGTGGATTCTCCCGATCACTTGGTGCCTTCCTGCTCGATTTCTCTTTCGCAATTTTGAATCGTTTCACAGCCCTCTGGATGGTCAACGCCGCCTTGATTTCAGTGGTTCTCTGCTTGACCGTCGAAATGGGAACGTAAATATTTCTGCTAGGAAACGCTTTCACGAAACGCTCCTCCAGTCTTTCCATCACCACCGTGTACTCCCCACCTCCTTTCGGAAACTCTTGCAGCACCAAGTGTCTCACCAACGCATGAAGCAAGTCCAAGCAATGCACTCGATCTCCGTCCCTCAGCGATATATCCATGTTCCACACTCCGTCCGACTTCGACACCCGTAACGGCGGGCTTAGTTCGTCGACAAAATCCGAGAGCTGATCGAAGTGAATGTATTCCGTCGCCTTGGGATCATACAGCGCCCATTTCGCGTAATACATATCTATATCATCGTCGGTTATTCCAACCTTGGCCTTTTTGTAAATCCTATTGAAGTTTTCCAGTATGATAGCAATGTACATGTTGACTAATGTAATGTATGTAATCACCACAAAGGACACAAAGTAAAACTGTGCGAACACCGGTCTTCCACAGTTTCCGTTTCTCAAGTCGAGGTAGCTGGGATCGCAGTCCGGGGCCTGGATCATAAGCGCGTCCAGGATGTCGTTCCATCCGGCCGACGTCATCAGACGAAAGAGCAGCATGAAACTTCGGACGAACGTCTCGAAGTTCACCACGTCGTTCAGTGCGCCGGTTTTCTTGACGAAGCCAAACGAAGTCATTCCGACGATGGCGTAGATGGAAATGATGAGCACAAGAAGCGTGCAGATATTGAAGAGAGCGGGAAGGGAGATGACGAAGGCGAAGGTTAATTTGCGGATGCCTTTTGCCACCTTGATGAAGCGTAGAAGACGCGTGACTCGAAACGCTCTGATGCCACGGAACACGCTCACCTTCACGAATTCGAAATCTCGAAACGTTTCTAGCATGATTCCTGCAAAAGACAAACCAATACAATTTATAACGTAGATTTAATATAAAACTGCTTCTGATTGGCTGTCGTGCGTGCTCCAATTGGCTGTCGTGCGTGTTCCAAGCAGAAACGTTCCAAATTTTCGGAGGAACATTTCCTGTATATTATTAAAGGGTACTCCAGTCAAAATACAAGCGTTGTTCCAATTTCGACGCCATATTTGGTTCTCAAATATGACGTCACTGAGTGCTTCTATCTCGTATTATTCCTAAGAAGCTCCTTTACTTTCCCGCACGAGGAACTGAATAGTTTGTTACGACTAATTTTCATCCAAAGAGCACTCAGCTATCACTATGTGATCGCCATCAAAACAACTCCACTGCTGATAAAGAAGCACTCAATGACGTCATATTTTCAAAACAAATATGGTGTCAAAATCCTCATATTTTCAACTTCAACTGGCTTCTTAACTAAATTGATAGGAATGCTGAAACTTTGGGAATAAGTTCAAGTCAGTAAGTCTGTTTGAATGTTCTCTTACAGCGTAAAAACAAGCGAGTGCAGCAGACTCACCTACGATAGATAAAACAACCACAACGAAATCAAAGATGTTCCAAGCTACACGGAAATAGAATGTCCCCAAGGCTGTTATTCTTATGATTGCTTCTGCAATGAATATCCCAGTGAAGAAATAATTGAAAAAGTTTATTTGCCAACAAGGCGTTAGTTAAGGAAATGAAATTCATATACTACTTTGGCGTAGTTGAAAAGCTCAAATTCTCAGAAACTAATCCCCCTGAACCCACAGTCTCGTCGACGCATTCTTTCTTGGACAAGGTTAAAAGGGATAACTCAAAAGAACCTTTCTATTTTCAAGAACTAGTCTAATCCTAATACAACTCTAACCTTGATCCTAACCTTAAGCCTGGTTCTCACTTGTCGTAAGAATCGTAAGAATCGGGGATTTGCCGGTCCTCGATCGCCTGGGATTTTTATGACGAGTGTGACATGATTGGAGCAATGTCCCAGACTGTCGCCGATGCAATTTGCCCTTTCGTAAACGGTCGTTACCATCCCGAAGGGTCGTTACCATCCCAGCTCTCATAGAATGTTGGGTAAGCGGAGTGAAATTCCTCGTGGTCCCAAGGTTCCCGCACACTTTATTTCGCGGCGCCTCGTGTTCTTTCATAATATTGCTATCTAAAAAGCGAACAAGCATCTAGCTATATGGCGAAACAATCAAGAGGCAGATTTGGAGCAAGTCTATGAAATAGTGTGCAAGTTGTCTAACGTTTCGAGCGGCCCTTCGTCAGAGAGTGAAACGTAAAGTGAAATAATAACTGTATGATTATTTCACTTTATGTTTCACTTTTCCTTCGCTCGAAACGTTAGACAGTACACCAACCTTTTTATACATTTTGATTTGTATTTCTACACTATTGAAAAGCATCAAGTTATGACAAGTAAGTGACTTTACGCGAATTAACTATGTTCTATGGCAAATGCAGAAATGCTTAACTACATTTATGGTTATATTACGGTGGTCCATATATGCAATGCGCATATAATAGTTTCGGTCGACAAATATATTTTGTCAGTCAAATATATTTTGACCTCGCGGCATACGTTGTTGTTGCGATTGATATTTCGAAAACCCGAATATCGTCGTTTGCCTTTTGGAAAGTATCTACATATACGTTGTCACCGTCGATCACAAAATCCAATTTACTGTTCCAGGATTGACAGTTTGCCATCTCTTCTCCTGGCTGTAGTGTATACCAAATACTAAACATTTACATATTTTGAATTTCACGACCAACATGTCACCGCACCAAACAAAGTATCACGGGAACCTTGTGACCACGAGGAATTTCACTCCGCTTACCCAACATTCTATGCGGAGAGTTGGGAAGGTAACGACCGTTTACGAAAGGGAAAATTGCGTCGCCGATCTGATCGGAAGAATCGGAATCATTTCTATTTGGAAAACGCATCCCAGACGGTCGCCGATAAATTAAAATTCCCCGTTTCTTACGATTCTTACGATTCTTTAAACCTAACCCTATCCGTAGCTAATCCTAACCATAGTAAGTTTTATAAGTAAATTTAATAATATATTGTTGTAAGAGCATTGAGACTATTGTATAATGCTCCTAATACGTCTATTATTATTATTATTATAGTCAATGGATGTATGGTCTGGAAACTCAACGAAAGTCTTTGTTTTATCTTTTTGTTCTCCTTTATGCAAATTGTGCACGGTGACGGTTAGTGAACACATTGTATTTTTATAATGAAGCAATCATCCAATAGCAACGTTTGGGTTCAATCATTCAACCGTGCTGTTTAAATATCAATAAACCTAAAACAAAGGGTTTGTGCACCGTGAGCTACCGTCCAACATAAACCACAGCTCGTTACGTTTGTTTAACGCGGGGAACCAATTGAAGGCTGCCATATTGGATAAATTGGGGCGGCAATTATATATTTAAATTTCATATTAAATCAACCATTTTGATCTTTTACTCAACAGAAAATAGTCCAAGTAACAATAGAACAAATGGACAAATAGTGAAAAAGAAACGCAAAAATTGTAGAATTTACGATTCTTTGTTTTGGACCGCGAAGTTCTCGAATTGCAGAAAAAGGCCTGGAACCAAGACGCCTGCCAACCTCGTACCCAGGGTCTTATCTCCGCTCGCCGCCCGCCCCCCACGCTCCATATGTACTTCTAGTACGTATTCCATATAAGGAAGTGACCGACGAGCAAATAGAAGGCATTGACGAGCAAATAGAAGGCATTAACGAACAAATGCATGGCACTCGTACCAGCCCGCTGGATGTGGGATTATTAACACGTTACGATATGTTCGATTATCCGCTCTTTTTAAGAAAACTACGTTCGCTAGCAGGATAAGCTGTACGCATATTGTAAACAGATAATTTATCTTTGTTTTAATATATATTGTAGCTTTGGGAGTTGATTATTTCTCAAGAAAACGTTCGTCGAAGACAGCCGTGATTTTGTTTACAAGATGGTATCCGTATTAGGAAAATTATATTTTGGCATGTTCGATTATCCGCGCTTTTAAAGAGAACTAAGTTAGCTACCGGGATAAAGCTGTACGTATGTTGTAAATAGATAATTTAACTTTCCTTTGAAATATTCTATAGCTTTGGGGGTGGTTTATTTCTCAAGAAAACGTTTGCCAAAGGGTTAGGACCTTTGTTGTTTTGGGGTCGGTTACAATCCAATTAACTAAGAGGCTGGTACGAGGATTGAACGTGTCAGCTATTTGCTCGTCAATACCTTCTATTTGCGCTTCCTTATAAGGAATACGTACTAGATACCCCTATCCCACGCTCGGTATTATCCTTAATTTACAAATCGCTCTAAATTAAGGATAATGGTTATCTAATGTTAGAACCCAACCCTAACACCCCGTCAACATTTTCTCCATCTCTAGCCGCCGACCCATCCACTCCCTACTTGGCTAGCTAAACTTATAAACAAGTGAGAGATACTAAGCTTGTGGGATAGTAATTGACTAACATACGCATGCGCGACTCTCACGATCGCCGCTAAATTAACTATTATCCTTAATTTAGAGCGATTTGTAAATTAAGGATAATAGTTAATTTAAGGAAGAGATCGTGTTGTCCAATTTGCCCCAGTTGCCCCCCAATCTTCCCTTCTCAAATTCAGGCCCCACTTCCGAGACGACATCTTAACCTCGAAATCCAGAGAGCTGGGCAAAATTAGAGTTGTTTACCATGTTTTTATAGACATATCGGAACAAATAAAAAACTATAAAAGAACGTATCAACTATTTTGTCGTCCGCTATATAGAAAGCTAATCTTCTTTTCAAAAGGATATCAAGTACTTGGTCCATTTCCTGACTTTGGCCATAATATTCTGACATCATCGTCATCATGTTTAAGGTTATCAGAAACATTATAGTGATTTCAAAGTAATTATTCTGTACGATGTCGAAAAGAATTGCTCGATATAGGTTCTAGAAAACATCAAACTTTGGATTAGTCTGAGAGACAATAGATACAGCTACGAATTTTTAAAAAGTATCCGAGATAGTAAAGCACAATAAAATGTTGATGACTTCATTATTATTTAATTTATCAACAAATCCATACGTACTTTTTTGTAGAAAGTAATTTAGGTTTACATGACACTTACAAAGTAGCATAATGTTAAAAATGACGAAAATTATAGAGTTCTTGTGTTTGTCGATGACGTCCATGTGACGTCATAGAATTACGTCACCAGACGAAAGGAGTCTGCCAACACATTCCACACATAAAATATCTTGGTTAATATTGGGCGGTAAATGACCTGTCCTTAGCAACCGGTTGCCTATGTTCTCGGGACAGAAAAATCCCTGACTCAGCACAACAGTACCTTAAACGTTAACCTCGAATCTTTACCTTCGGGCGCTCAGCCGTACGGCTTGGTTTTTTGCTTGCCGCTTTCTTCAAAGTGTTCAACCAATCTATTTGCTGATTTGATAGATAGATACCCGTGGACCCGGTGTCTTCGTAAAGCTGCTTCATGCGAGAAAACTTGTCGATAATCACGCCGACGATTAGATTGAGAATGAAAAAAGATCCCAGGATAATGAACACCACAAAATATAAATAGGCTGCAAAGTTATTCTCGTGCTTGGGTTGAAGGTCGACCTGGAATAAAATGAGAATATGAGAGAATTGGATAGAGCCAAAGGCCCAAAGGCTAGGTGGCCTGCGAATAGCTTAGTTTAGTAGATTTATCAGTCACTCTTTTAGGTGAACGGAATATCCCAACAGGCTAGAAGCCCAATTGATAGTGGTTCCGAGGGCCTACGATTTAAGGTCGTTATCCGAGAAGACCCGAAAGTCTTACCATTTGCTGATATTATTAAGGCAGCAGCACATTGGGCGTAAGGCGATGAGGAATGATGGGTGTAAGGCAAAACGTAGTTTTGAATCTATTGGAATACCGTCGATTGCATCTAAAGACGAACACCGCTGCCGATAAAAAATAACGTTGGCTACACTCACGCCATATGTCTACAAAGACAAACTCGATCTCCAGTTGATCAAAAGGCGATTAGCTTAAATTAATCCAGGATTAGTGGAAATTTTGTGGGACAAAATTATTAAGATGCAGACAAATTAAGATGTTTGGAAATTTCTGTTCAGATATATATCATATAAATTATGAAATATTTTGCCTTAAGTTTTATCTTAAGTTGTCAAACAGAACATTCCAAAATAAATAGCTGATTGAATTTTAATCCAGGATTAACACCAATCGCCTTTTGAACAACCCGCGCCTGGATCGTAAGTCCATTGCTCAGGATTTCGTCGATAATTTTCTATGTATCGATGTATACAGATGTCCCATTTGTAATCTTACATATTTTAGAAATGACTTGGTGCCCAATTTTCGCAAAAATTCCTCTCCGAAATCGCCGGAAACGCATTTCTGGTCCATACAAGCGCAAAAAGAACTCGACCCAATATTTTTTTATCCGGACTTCAAAAACTCATTAATAATTCATGAGGAAAAGACATTGGAAAATCATGATCGTATCGTGTCTTTATATGTGATAAAGATTCGTCCTGATTTATATAAACTTTTCTTTCGATTTTCTCGGCGAAAATGGCTTGAATTACTGAAATAGTTGGTAAACATGGTTATTTAGATACAGTCGTTTCTAAACCCAATAAAACACTGCTGCGAATGTTTTAAACTTTTGCTCTCGATAGTATATATTTAACGTACCCCGGTGGTATCAACTGCGTCTCTCATGATCTCTATCCAACCTTCTAAAGTCGCCTGTAAATGTATTAACAGAACAAATATCAAAGAAAATTATGAGCGTGAAAAATATACAGCGAAAGCTACACAGAAAGGTATTATTTTAAAGTAGTACATACATATGTTAGTGAGAAATTAGTAGTGCGAAATTAGTAGTGAGAAATGTAGTAGTATACTCCAGTATAGCGACTCCATCTGACCTGAAGAAGGACACATTATCCGTCGTCAATGGAAATATGTATAATTACTCTTTTTTGTCAAGATTTCAGCAATTTAGGAGGAAATTACTAGCAGGAAAGCGTAGTCGTGTAATGAAAATAATTGCGCAGCAAATAATTATTAAGATAGCCATAATATATCAAATATCAAGAGACGTGCATAAACATAATAACATATTTTAACCAGTAACATCATCAGAGTGAAATACAGATCTCCAAATAAAGACTGCATGGATCGAGCAGCTATTGTTAAGGCCCTTCTACACGATACGATTGACATTCATCGTATACGATTGTCATTCTGGCGTACATTTCCAGCAGTAAAATTACCTGTACGGCAAACTAGAGCAGCCAACAACCCAAGTGTGATAAGTTTTGTTCCTCGTCAATGTAGAACAGTAACTTATCAACGATCCTTCATTGTCAGAGTAACTAGAACTTGGAACGCATTACCGGACTTTCTAAGATTAAAAACACTCAAATTTAGTTCATTTAAGAAAACCCTACTTGAATACTACTATGACGCTCTTTACTCCATCTATAACCAGGACGACCCACGTACGTGGAAATCCATTTGCCTAAAATGTAACTCGGCACGTCGCCTCGAGAAATCCCTCACTTGTTGTTATTGATTTTTGCTACAGACTTTTCTTTTCACCTTAGTATTTATGTAAATATAACCTCAATTTTTTAAACTCTTTTTTTTTAATTATACACGGGGCCACAGTAATTGGCGTAAGCTGTAGTGGTTTCCCTGCCAGACTTTTTTTTATCTTTTTTTTTTTTATATGTTATATATATATTTTTATATTTAATATGTTAATTTACTAATGGCGAATCGAAATAAATAAAAAATAAAATACGATTGTTGTACTGGCATATGCAATTGTTTGCGCGCGACATAATTCGTGTTTATGATTGGATGGCGAATGTTGACACGCGTGTACAGTTTGATCACATACACCAAGATGACAATCGTATACGACAAATCGTATCGTGTAGATGGGCCTTTAGGATGCTGCGAAAAAATGAAGCTGGGAATATTTCGCGGCGGCCATCTTGAAGGGACCACGCTATATAGTTTTACTATAGGCAACAGAGACTATCTGTCTCTGATCTTTTAAGATGTTAAAATGAATAAGTTGTCGAATGTTTTCCCGTAATTTAGAACACAACTACGGCTCCATTACAGTTCAATCTTAAAAACTATGGACAGAGAGCTTTTGCTGTTGTTGCACCAAAACTTTGGAAAGTTCTTCCTAAAGACTTTTACGAACTATCCCAACTTGAAACTTATCTTTTTAAATCCGCTTTTAATTTAAATTAATTGTCTTCGTTTTTAAACGTATATATTTTGACTTTATATAATTTACTGCTAACTTTGCTATACATAACTATATTTGTTGGATTTCATTATTATTGAACTGTTGTAAAGCGCTTAGAGCAATTTTGTATAAGCGCTATATAAGCTTAGTTTATTATTATTATTATAACTATGAAGCTGGAATTAGCGCGTGGCGGCCATATTGGAGTGACCAATATGGCCGCCAAGCGCTAATCCCAGCTTCATATGGTTACTATTATGGATCCGTAGTTTGTGTTCTGTGTATGTATGTATGTAAAGTCTTTATTGAGATAAAAATAGAATAGTTACATCAGACGAGTAACTTTACAAATAATGTAAGCACGATATATAAAAACTTATACTAGCTATCGTTAAAAGTTCAATTAGGGTTCTTTATAAATTGCAGTAGGCATCTATTAATGAAGGATCTCTTATATCTCTCTGTCTGAATTTTTGGCAGGATATAGTTGTGTCCTCGCTTTCTAAGTGTTCTTGTTCTCTTAGGGGGTAGTAGGTCGTATAGACTATGGGTTGTGTCGTTCGAGATTATGTTCCATAATTTTCTGTCTCTCTCGCTAATTATGTCAGATAACACATAGTTTTTTGACGTGCAGCCATATCGAAAGGCTCGTTTGAGGAACTTGTCGACACGATCTAGGTATTTCCCTTTAAAGGCTGCTCCCCAAACCTCAATTCCATAGAGAATGAGAGAGAGAATGAGTGAGTCAAACAGTTGGCTTATTTGATCCTTAGGATATCCATAGAATCTGCAAGTCCGTAATATGTACAACCGGCTACTGGCTTTGGCTAGCAAGCTATCAATTTGGAGATCCCAGTTGCAGGGGTTTTCTTGAAATGTTAATCCGAGAACCTTTAGATAAGGTTGTCGTGTAATTGTTGGTAATAAAGGTGGTACTGGTTTGCTTGTCCTACCCCGTACAACCATTTCCTTTGTTTTCGTCATATTCAATGTCATACGGTTGTTCAGCGCCCAACTTTCTATGTTTTTCACTTCGATGAGAGAAGTGTCACAATTAGCTTTTACAGGAACACTTAAATTAGTGTCATCAGCAAACTTTACTAATACGTTCCTTTCCAGGTACACTGGGCGTATGTCATGAACCATGATGGCAAATAATACTGGACCAAGTACTGAACCTTGGGGAACCCCTCTGTTGATATTTACAAACTCTGTAGTCATTCCATCAACCACGACCCTTTGTTTCCTGTTGCCAAGAAAATTAATTATCCAGTTGATTACATATGGATTAATGTCAAATGACTTTATATTATGGGAAAACCTAATTCGGCAACTGATTCATTTTTTGTTCTACTAAACACGACAAATCGTTTTCCGACATCTCTGCAAAACGAGCCATATGTTATTTGCAGCAGAACAACGTTGCTCAGTAATGCGAATGTGCTGCTTGTTATTTAGTATACGCAGTTATTTGCTGTTGACATATAGCCGATCATAATCAAGAGAAAAAGAAATTGAATGATAAATTATCTTATTATGTTTATAGTAATAATAACAATAATAATAAATGCGTTTATTGAATCCAAACTTGCAGCTTCAGCTGATATTAAAATTTACAATTATATCTAAATCTATTGATATATCTATTGATATTAAATCTATCATATATATTATGATAACAACTAAATTAAAATTACAAGTATAAGAATATGATTGAATATAAAATATTCAAATATTAAGATAAAATTTAAAATTAATATCGACTTGCACTAGCGATAATGAAGAGTTTTTAAAACGGTTCGTTTTGTACTTAGGCAACCTAAAAAAACGCTTGTTCCGTTGTTGATATTGGCATTCAGTGTTAATAGGTGGTAATAACGCATGAAGTTTATGGTTCGGATCTTTGAGAATATCATTAAAAGTTTTTTCGCACAATGTTTCCCGTCTGGCATTGACGTTATGCACGTCTCTTGATTATTATCACTATCTTAAAGTGGCACTACGATGAAAATTCACCCTCGTCTTTTAGATTTTCTTTAGCATAGAATAGTATTTCAGTGATCATCGATGTAAAAAAACACTAAAAAATGGTATTTTGAAGTAAGTATTTTGAGCTCTGAAATCACTACTATTTAGGCCACCATTACTAAAAACGTGTTCCAAGTGACCCCGCAATTTCAAAAGGTAATATTGTTTGTGACGTCAGATTCTCAATGCTACGCCTGAATTTCAGTCGAGGTTACTTGTTTTGTTGTTTTCTTCGAGAAGTAGATGAAATGTTCAGCCTTTCAGACGAAGAATTTGAAAAAACGACCTTGATTTACTTGAAGAATTAGCCATGTGGAGTCTTCGCGTTGAGAATCTGACGTCACTTTGTTACGCTGGTCAGGAACATGAACGATTAATGGCGGACATAACAACTCCAGATTCGGAGTCAGAAAAGTAATACTTGCCATCGTCGAATCGCAAAACGGTTTCGACCGAGTAATATTTAACATCTCTGCTTTATAAATACGTAAAAATATCGATAGGTAAAAATTTGATCGTAGTACCACTTTAAGAATTATTTGCTGGGCAATAATTTTCATTACAAGACTACTCTTTTTTGTATTAGTTATCAGTTCTATTTGTTATCAGTTCTCTTGAGAACGTAGCAGCTTTCTTACTCATTCTTCGCACATATAGTAATGACAAATAGAGTAAAGAAACATAGTAGTGAAAAAATCAAAAGTAGTATGAACGTACCACCTGGGACAAGGCAACCAAACCGTTTATAACGTTATCGTAATTAACATTTGAGTTTTCCCAGCGATACCCTTTCTCCAGACACACGGTTTTGTTGGGAACTTGGGAAGCGGGAAGCATCGCGTGTTGGTCGTTGATGCATTTGTGAAATTTTCCACCAAATAGTTGAACGCCTATGATGCTGAAGATTAGCCAGGAAAGAAGACCTACAAGGAGGACATTACTGATGCCTGGGATAGCGCTGAACAAAGAACCAATGACGATCTTAACAAGATAAACGCATGGTAGTTAGGGAAAATCCCGCAGGGGGACACTGATCTCAAAAATAGAACTGGATTGAGCTTTCTATTGTATCTGATGAGCTGATTTTGAAGCTTGCATATTTGAATAATGTAAATTGACGAGAGAGCATTAAAAGTTCCGAGTTTGCAAGCAAATTAAACTGTGACGCTCCAGCTCGCGAAATAGGTTTATGTCTGACCAATATAGTTTATTTATTAATATTAAATGCATAAAATCTTGAACCTAATTTGACGTCTCATATTAGGATCTCACTGGATAATTAGAGGCAACGGCGGCCATTACTAAGGGACCAAAGTCGCAGTAAATCTGTAGGTAGGCCATGAATCGTTTTACCCAGTAATTTGAAAAATGTCTTCTGGTCCTCTTTATAGTAAAATTATTAATTATCCATAATCCAACAAAAACCTCATAGGATCCTCAGTTAGTCCCTTAGTAATGGCGGACTTCATTTTCTGAACAATAGTTGCTAGATCCAGTCTTCTTTCGAGATCAGTGAGGGGGGATAGAACAGGCTGGTGAGGGGTTATTGGGGATACGTATTTCTTGTTTATAAACATTCTAAATAAGGTAAATAGTTGGACACTGAAATATTTCTTTTATTTGATCTTTCCTTCGATACTTTATACAGGTTTATGTTTTAAAATACTAGTGAGTGTGACTCATTAGTAATTCATGAATTATCGTAGCCATTCCATGAACGTATACCACATCACATGCATGAGTTTTGATACCCAATGAAAACCTGTAGGAAATTTGTTGGTGAACTGGATCACATTTCTTAATCTCCATATTCAAATCAATGAAACACAAATATGCATACTCGTTTGAGAAGCAACATCAAACACTCAGACATAGCTTGACGCTACTCTGGCTTTAAAAACTATTTTGAATGTAACTTTAAAAGTTATTGTCCATGACCCAATATTTCGACACTCCAATCTGTATATGCATACAATAAATGCATACTCGTTCGCAGTGGCGAAGCTGGCCTTAGTATCTGGTCATGCTATGCTAATTTGTAAACATCTGCATATTTTGAAAACAATACATTTCTAAAGATCTGAATATGTAAATCGTTTCATAATTTGCATAGCATGACCAGTTGCTATGGCCAACTTCGCTACTGCTCGTTTGAGAAGCAACATCAAACACTCAGACATATAGTTCGACGCTACTCTGGCTTTAAAAAGTATTTTGAACGCAACTTTAAAAGTTACTCATGTCCATGACCCAACGTTTCGACACTCCAATCTAGTGTCTTCATCAGAGGTGATCGTTGTAAAGTTAGGATCTCTATTTATACCCTGACGAAACACGATAAACAAGTGTTTGATGTTGCAAGTTGTTTGATGTTTTATCGTGTTTCATCATATGCATGCATGCTCGTTTGAGATGCAACATCAAACACTTGTTTATCGTGTTTAGTCAGGGTATAAATAGAGATCCTAACTTTACAACGATCACCCCCTGACGAAGACACTAGATTGGAGGGACTCCAAAACAATAAAAATTCATTTTTTATCGTGTTTGGACGACACAGTCGTTAGAATTTCGGAAAAACAAACCTTTCTAGAACATCAACACAAAGTTCAAATCATAAAACATTTAGTCATTCAACTATTTACTTCATGTAAAATATATATCAGTAATATCGTATTTAGGGTCCTGGGCACTATAAATGAGATTGTGCGATTTACAAAGTAACTTAACTCTCACCAACCTTCAAACCTTCAAATCGAGAGATTGCTCGCAACGGTCGTAAAGCTCGCAGAGTTCTCAAAGATCGAAAGGCAGCAAGATCGGAGTGGACGGTGAGACTCAAGATAGATATCTAAAGACAAAGATAAAGACAGAAAATAATATACGACCATATACGAGTATCAATCAGAACATAGTCAATCGAGATATGGTCTGGAAATTCGGCAAACTTCAAAGCGACTATAATGAGCTACGTTTTGATGTTGAACCGTACCTTACACCGTGCACATCCTTTGTTTTAGGTTTATTAATATTTAAACAACACGGTTGAGCGATTAAACCCAAACGATTCTATTGGATGATTGCTTCATTATACTAAAATACAATAGGTTCAGTGACCGTGCACAAAATTGCATAAAGACGAACAAAAAGATAGAACAAAGACTTTAGCTGAGTTTCCAGACCATATCTCGATTGACTATGATCAGAATATTGTAACACACATAAGGGTAGTCTTCAAGCTATAATATTATCAGAGTTATTATATACATGACAAAATTACTGCATTCTGGATTTGTTTTGAAGAATTTCCAATGGTCGATAACGAACTAGTCGGGCCACAAATATGTTTGCAGCCCTGCTTATCATTGATCTTATAATGAACTGCATCTTTAACCAGATTAATGGTGCCTTTCATAATTATTTGTCCTTGTATATATTGGTGATAATGATAATGGTCATATTGTTTATTTGTGGCCATTGTAGTAACATCTGCACCCTCGCTTCGCTCGGGCGTAAATGTTACTACACGGGCCACAAATAAACAATATGCCCTACAAAAGTCATGTTATCCCCTTATTTACACTACTCATGATATTTTAAAATTGTTCAAATTGCACTCGCCTAACGGCTCGTATACAATTTCGGCAGAATTTTCAAATATCACTCGTAGTGTAAATCCTAAATTGCACTTGCTATCATATCACCTATATTAATACAAATCGAGAGAATTGCGACAGAGTTTGATTGAATCACCTAAAGATTGAATCACCTATACTACTAATACACTATACCGAGGCAACATTTAAATTTGTCACCACAATTTTATTTTTAGAAACTCCACGAGTATAGCGTCATTTTTAGCGTTACCGTAACTTTTTGCGGTGTATTATTTTGGTTTAACGTAACTGAAGATCGCAAATCCTATATTCACTTACAATGACAATAGTTAGATCCAAATAATTCCAACCATTGGTAAAATAACGTACAAAACCAAGACCAATGAGTTTGAGGACAAATTCCAAGGAAAAAATGACGACGAATGTTATATCTAGACAATGTAAAACGTTCTGAAGTTGCTTGTCTTCGCGCAAATGTATATCTTCAAATGCCTAAAAAGAAAAAAAACACCTTAAAATGAAATACTCTACGCACGCTGTGATTGGTTAGCTTGCCGCTCTCGATCAGGCTTTATACAATCACGTGACTTATATACGCATTTTCATTGGTTCTTGCCCATAATCTATGAAAGGACAGATACATGGATGGCGTCAAATCACGTCAGCAGCTGTGTTTTTCTTTTTTCATGCCCAACAGCTTTGATAAACCTTTGGGGTTGTTTTTGATTGTATAAAACAAATAGATTCCATTTTTTATTGTCTGTTCATTTATAGATGCACAAAGGACGTGAGAACGTGGTAAGAACATCAGTGACCCACTCGACTCCATCTCGTGGGCCATTTTTGTGTTCTTTCAGCGTTCTGATGTCATCTGTACATCTATAACTGAACAGACAACGACAAAATGGAATCTATTTGTTAAACGGACACCGGAATGACGTCAGTAACTAATGAGAAAACACAGGCGGGGGTTAGGGTTACAATGAAAACCCCACCCTACAGCCAGGCTAACACTCAAATGAATTGCTGTGATTGTCAACCAAAACTCTCAAAAACGCTTGTCTCTTGGACATATATGCTCCTTTTCTTATTAATTCGAAGTAGTATAGGGCTCCATAGTGGCGCGAGGAATTGGATTGACGAATTTTCCTGAATAAAATCCAACAATTTAACGAATTAAGTGCACTGTCTCACTTACTAGACAAGCACTGCTTGTAACGATGATAACCAAGATAAACCATTCAAAGAACTTGTTCTGGACCAGTCGTTCAATTTGAGCTCGGAATGCCAACCATCTTGCACACCACACACGCGGGGACTGCGCTTCAGATCCATTTCCACTTTGATTAGCCGTGTCAGCTTGTTTTTCTAAATTCCCTGTTCATAAAAAAATAGCATGAATGTTAACATTTCTTAAAATTATATAATAATTAATAATTATATTTCTTATAATTATATAATAATTAATAATTATATTAATTATGTTAATTATATAAATTATTATATATTATAATTATATTAATAATTATATTAATAATTATAATAATTATATTAATAATTATAATAATTATAATATTAATTATAATATTAATTATAATAAATATATTATTAATATATAATAAAATTCATATGAATTAATTAATTATATATGAATTAATCATATATGAATTAATTAATTAATTCATATATAATTAATTAACTCATATATAATTAATTTATACCGGAATGATGATGAAGTGTTTTAAGCATAATACTAATCCTTATACCAAGTTAGAGGTTCTTTCTGACTTCGTAGAGCGTCGGAGTATATCGGAGTGATCATCTTCGCCCGCGCTACTTTGTTTCCAGCTGACTACTCCGACAGACTCCGACGCTCTACAAAGTCAGAAAGAACATCGGTAATCAGTTTATGTTCAATATATAATATATGCTGTAACAATTCATGTTACGAGGGCTCTAAATATTAGGATTAGCATTAGGGATAGGGTTAAGGTAACATGATATTATTACTGCATATATTATATATTGGACATAAACTTATTACTTGCGGAACCTCAGCAGAGGAGAAAGGCCGTAGGCTATGCTGCCGGGTGCATTTAGGTTTTATCGACACCAAGAGTTCAAACAAAATATTTGATGTATCAATGGTGTTATCTTTCACCTGATCTCGTGGATTCCTGCTCGTCATCTTCAACTGAATTGTATTCACTCAGACGAAGACCCGAACTTTCTGACGTAGTTTTCGAGGTTTCTGATAATTTCGGATCAACCTGTCCTTTCTTGAGAAAATTCGGCATGGAAAATGAAACAGCGCCCAGCGCCGCCCGGAGCAGTTTCGACGTCGCCTTTTCACCTTGTTGTGAAACAGGTGGATGTTGGTGAGAAAATGAGTTCACTACGAGGGCTAGAAACAGATTTAATATCTAGAAATGAAAAGAGGGATGGCAAAGAAAAATTATACAAGAGACATATATCGTATGTTTATATAAGGGATATCATAAATCGAGCTGTATTAGCTATTAAATCTCCCGTAGGATGACGAGAATTTTCACTAAATTATCTGAATATTAATATTAAACACTTATTCATTGACCAAACGGGAGGTCTTTACGGCAAAATTGTCCTGCCCGCGATCTTTCAGTACAGACCGAGCGACGAAGGAGCGAGATAAATGCAGAAAAAACGAAGAAAAATACTCTCCCGTACAGACCGAGGCTAATAAGTACTTTATTATATGGCTTTTAGTTTATAAATCAGGTTGAAAAACTTTCATTTTTCTAGAAAAGGCCATCTTGCATGCCGGCGTAGCATCATGGAAATTCAAAATGCAACCAATCGCAGAGTTTTTTATGAAATCAAAACAAACTTGGCGTGTGAGTGGATCTCAGGTGCCTGGCGCTTGTCGAGTTTCAATTTTTAATCTTGCGTTTCCGGGCCCTTTCTCGATATATGAGCAACCGAAATTTAAAATTATTATAGCATCAACCCAAGTCAGTTTTAGGGTTAGTTAAGAAGAGCGATACTACAGTATTAATGTTCCAGCATATATCACTGTTCGGCAATTTTCAAGTAAAGATGCCTATAGTTCTCTTCTATTTTTATTTTGAAAATTGTTTATATTAGATGATGAGCTTTGGATTTTGTTCAAAAATGTGAGAATCTTTCACTTCAAGTTATACTATATACTCACGACAAAGTTCCCCATGACAAATGCTGGGATAAACAGAAATACCGCCCCAGGATGCGATGCGCGCATGCAGTCCCACAGAGGCTCGATCCATTCCCCACACACCACTCTGAATATGAGCATAAACGAATGAAGAAAGTCGGTAAAGTTCCATCGAGGTATGGACGTTCCGAAGACTTTGGTGGTGTAACTATCTCCGAACAGTTGCATTCCCGTCACAGCGAACATGTACAGGACAATGCACATGATCAAGGCCAGGTTACAAAATGCACTCAAGCTCTTTGTAGTTGCCGCGAGAAGATCTGCCATTGTAGTCCAAGACTTGGCCAACTTCAGGACTCGTAACTAGGATACCACGAAAAGAATGCAAAAAGAGATGAGACAGGAATAATCAAAAGCGTTATTTGGTGCGTAATTATTCAAATATATGCAATTGTTTCTGAATTATTATGTGACGTAATAAAAACACGAGAAGCAGGGCCAGATTAAGACTGCACCCGGGGCCAAATTTTGTGGGGGGCCCTAATCCAACTCCTATAGCGTACTGACATATCGCCGCGGCTCTGGTCTGGCTTAATATCTGTCTTGCAAATAAGTGTAATAGTCAAGTGCCAGCCGCCGAGGCAAGTGCTTTCTCAACTTCCAAGTTCCTTTTGTAAAATCAAGTTCCTATCTCAGTACAGAGACACGCAAGTAATTTTCTATTGTTAAATAGAGACCCAGATAAACGTACTCTATATTATTTAAGTATAATGTAACCTAATAACTTTATTATACTTGCACTAATACTGTCTTTAATTGATGCCATATAGCGCATTAAAGACAAGGGGTCACATGACAATAATACGTGGTTCTAGGAGGATATGACTTGCTTAAAGTGCCCCTATGACGAAATATCACATTACGTTTCCTGGCATTTTTTGTTAGATAACATCATTTTAGGTTAATAAATGTTCGCATTTGCCAAAAAAATTGAACAGCAAACATTCTATCACAAGAAATTTAACCTCCAAAGTCTCCCTAATTTTGTCCGCCATTGCTCAAAACTTGTTCCAGACGAGCCCGCGATTCCACAGCAGAGTATGTGATTATGACGTCAAAGACTCAACACGTGACAAAGCTTTATGGAAATTATACGAATTATACGACAAGTTACAATAGAAAGTTTTCCCCAAGTAGCTTTATATTCATATATAACTAGCCACGTGTTGAGTCTTTGAGGTCACTTCCTCTAATCGCAACCTAAGCGTCCGGAACATGTTCGAGTAATGGCGGCCGTATAATCTCGTATAAAAACAGTCTGAAAAGGCGACTTCCCATGCTCGCAATTGCTTGAAATTTAGCAAGTTAAGTAAGACACCATGCTCTTTACAAATATGTAAAAATTCGGGATACCAAAAATTTGATCACAGGGGCACTTTAAGTTCTCTAACCAACTCAAACTAGCAAACCATACATACTTACCAATCTAAACGCCCTCAACACTTGAAGGCCAACCCCTGTCGTCCCGCTCACCTCCAGAGCGATGTCCACTACACTGATTAAAACAACAACGGCATCAAATATATACCAGCTGTTTCGAAAGTACACAATCGGTCCAAACGCGATCAACTTGATTATCATTTCGATAAAAAAGATCCCGGTGAAAATCTAAGAAAAATATAAATAAAGCGAAACCATTAGTATCTACTGAATCGTTTCGTGTGCGAAATTGACACAATCTCTTTCTACTCTCTGAGACTAACGTCTCTGAAATTTGAAAGTATTTAACGGAGAGAAGATTTAAGGGACTGGTCATAAAGTAACTGCTATGGGGGTCCATCCAAAAAAAATTGGTGGCCCATCCTGAGAAACTCGAAACTGAAAACTATTAACAACAACAGGATTTATAAATTTTTGCTTCTTATATTATAAATTTTGCTTCTTATTTTGAATTTATTTTTATTTTGAATGTTACTTATAGTATGAGTGCAAATTGGCTATATTTGTTTTCAGCCATTTGCACATGAAATACTTAATGGCCCACCCGAATCCATGACCCATCAAAATTCCCTCCGGTCCACCCTAGCAATTACTTTTTGACCGGTCCCTCATATGTTCAAGCTTCTGTATACACTCAAGCTCTCTAATAAACTTGCGAGTCATTTGACAAAACCACTTACGTAATTCGACAGTGTGACGACGGTTGCCAACGAGGAGGGCATTCCATGATGCTCGGTTGCCATAACAACAGTATTGGCCACGATGCAAAGCGTAATAAATCCTTCGAATTCCTTCCGCCTCGCCAACCACAGTATTTTATTACGAAGGCAGGAACATGTTGTGCGACAAACGTCGAGTTTGTTCGAAGTTTCGGTGTCCGTGTGAGTGGCCCACCTGTCTTCGAGTTGTCGTATTTGGTAGATATCAGTTTTTGTGTCCCAGTCTGTTTCAGGACTTGGATTTACGCTGCAATGGCTGTGACGTTGATTTAAGTTCGCATCTTTTCTTCTCTTCGTGCCCATTTTGTTTGCATCTCCAGCAGGCAATATGAAGGCTGAAAACGCGGTGGCCAGCACGCCTGGCCTTTTTGGTGCCTTGATCAAAAGAGGGAAATAAAGTGAACGTAAAGGAATCGCAGTGCTGTGTGTATGAGGCCTATTAGGGAGAATTAATGAAGTCAAAATCAGTTCAAATGTCTTTAAACAACAGATCAATAATAGCGAAATGGTTAGGGTTAGGACATTGGTTTCTTTGTGGTCGATTTTATTGTTTTATTGTTTTAATCAACCAATCACAAAACTTGTTGGTATTATATCCTAGAGATATAGCCGCGGCTTACCTCTTCATTCGCAGACGACGTTTCCATTTCATACGAGGTAACAACGACTGCAGAGATCAAATTGATCAAATAGAATGGTCCTAAAAACACGATTAACGCAAAGAAAAAGAAATACCACAGCCCAACCGCGTAGAGAACCTGAAATAGAGGAATAAAAGAATTAGTACTATTATATGATTCAACTTGCCGTCAGGTCCGTAAGCAAGATAACGAACTCTGATTGGTTGAAGAGGTTCGGGATCTCACGATAATAACCGTAGACAGTCGATAGGTACTTATACTAGGTATTCCACATACTACAATTACTCATATATTTCTACTACTACTCATATACTACCACTACTCATACACCATTACTACTCATACACTACTACTACTACTACTCATACACGACAACTACTACTCATACACGACAATTATTCATATACAACTTCTCATATGCTATAATTAATCATATACTACAACTACTACTCATATACTACAGTTAATCATATACTACACGTACTACTACTACTACTACTCATGTACTACCATTAATCATATACTACATTTGCTACTCACACACTATTATTAATCATATACTACTAGTATTAATCATATACTACAAGTATTAATCATATACTACAATTATTAATCATATACTACCATTATTAATCATATACTATTATTATTAATCATATACTATTATTATTAATCATATACTACTACTACTACTCATATACTACTATTAATCTTATACTACTATTAATCTTATACTACTACTACTCATATACTACCACTGCTCATATACTACTCATACTACTCATATACTACAATTAATCATATACTACTATTAATCATATACTACACGTACTACTACTACTACTCATATACTACTCGTACTACTACTACTACTCATATACTACCATTAATCATATACTACTCATATACTACCATTAATCATATACTACTCATATACCACTACTACTCATATACTACTACTACTACTCATATACTACTACTACTACTCATATACTACTACTACTACTCATATACTACTACTACTACTCATATACTACTACTACTACTCATATACTACTCATACTACTCATATACTACTACTACTACTCATATACTACCACTACTACTCATATACTACTCATACTACTCATATACTACAATTAATCATATACTACTATTAATCATATACTACCATTAATCATATACTACTATTAATCATATACTACTATTAATCATATACTACTCGTACTACTACTCATATACTACTACTACTACTCATATACTACTACTACTACTCATATACTACTACTACTACTCATATACTACCACTACTACTCATATACTACTCATACTACTCATATACTACAATTAATCATATACTACTATTAATCATATACTACCATTAATCATATACTACTATTAATCATATACTACTATTAATCATATACTACTCGTACTACTACTCATATACTACGACTACTACTACTCATATACTACTGATACTACTCATATACTAATACTACTCACATACTACTTAACGTTAGGAATCCTTACGTTGTTATAAACATCCTCCCAGAAGTCAAGTGTGAGAAGCTGAAAAGCTGTGAGCAACGCCCAGCCAATGTGATCAAATGAGGTGTAATCATAATTAGGATTGGAGCCAGTGTCTGAGTAACAGCTGTAATTGTCGGGACAATGTCTGTTATAAGGAGAAATAAAAAAGCGAGTTAGTAATGTCTAACTTAAGCCTGCAGGTTTCCACTTGGTCATCTGGGTCGTTACGGTCGTTGAGAAAAGGGGTACTCATGCAGTCAAGTGGAATTCATATGAAAGATCTTACTGACTTTAGTTTATTTCCAAAGTTTCAGCATTCCTATGAAATTAGTTAAGAAGATATCGCAGGTTGGAGTTGGAGAGGCGGTTTGTCCAATTTCGACGCCGGGCCAGATGAAGTATCCGTCCACCACCTAGCCAGTGATGCTAACAAGCACCTGATCCACCTGGACAGTGGAGTGAAATTTTTCTGTGAGGGTATGAATGGAAGTTCATCCGCCCTTTGACAGCTCTTTGACTTTCTCTTCGCCCTTTTATTGCCGCTGGGTGTCTACACACTTTCCTCGCCAGGCAAGTCTAGTGGGGGAGCCGGTTTAGTCGCCGACAACCCGACCATGAAACAGGTAGTACTGGTTTACATGGTACCAGTAGCAGGACAAACATGACCTGACCTGAAAGAATAGGAATATTTCTACCTCAGCGATCCAAACGATCCATAAACGACTGCTCTTCACAAGTGGAAACAACGCTGAACGACTCCAACGACCCAAACGGCCGTTATCGACATAGTGAAAACTGGTCTTAACAACCCGAACGACCTAAATATATTATAAAACCTCTACGACCCAAGCGACGCGAACGACCGAGTGGAAACAATTTTGTCTTTAAGGTCGTTGTGAAAGACTCCATTGACCCAAATGACCGTAACGACCAAGTGGAAACTAGGCCTAATCTGAAAAGCAAAGATTCGGGTGGCACTCGTTCAACGTTGTTTCCATGACTTGAGAAGAGCAGTCGTTTATGATCGTTTGCGTCGCTAGGATAGAAATATTCCTATCTCAACGACATGGCTGCCGTGATGCGCAAACCATCCATATAGGAGATACCAATAAGTTATGGAAAGCCGAGTGAAAATTATGATTTAGATAAAAAAAACTGATTGAATATTTCACCTTCCAGACGATGAATTTCCACAAATGACCGGATTTTCACTCGAAATAAACCATTTACCTAAGACAAAGGAAAGTGAGAATTGGAATGCCAATGTTGGAAAACATGGAATATCTGAATATCAACAGCTTGACTAGCAAACGCGAAAGTATTTGCAAGCTGCAAGTTCTCAACTTTAAAATGGTGCATAATAACATACATGCATACTTACTTGAAGTTGACACGTATGTTGTGTAGATAACAGTTGTATTTTCGGGAATGGTTAGTGTGCATTTATTTCGTAGAACTCCCATATATAATTGCATACCAAGAAGAGCGAACACGCAAAGAAAAAACAGGATAAGAATTAAGACATCGGATAACATTCTCATGGACACCAGAAGAGTGTTCACCATAATCTTGAGACCTGTATAAGGAGGTGAAGTTCAGGTCAGACGAGGCCGTGGTGAATTTTCATGATTTGAGAGCTGACGAAATAAGTATTCATTATTATAAAATAAGATTAGAGATACAGTGTAGTACTGTATATTGCAGTACAGTGCAGTGCAGTGCAGTGCAGTGCAGTGCAGTGCAGTGC
This sequence comes from Chrysogorgia sp. JL179-B06, assembly GCA_035772405.1. Lineage (NCBI taxonomy): Eukaryota > Metazoa > Cnidaria > Anthozoa > Scleralcyonacea > Chrysogorgiidae > Chrysogorgia > Chrysogorgia sp. JL179-B06. The sequence goes on from JAYKKM010000232.1 coordinate 203,908, forward strand.
AGTGCAGTGCAGTGCAGTGCAGTGCAGTGCAGTGCAGTGCGAAACGACTGGAGATGAGTCAGATTTGGGTGAGTAAATTCTGCAGTGAACCTAAAACGCCTTACCTTTCGTTTGAGAAATCGTCCTCAACGCTCTTAACACGCGAAACGTTCGTACGCCAGAAAGATTGGCCACATATGGAGTCACAGTAAGCCACCTGATACAATAACCAAACAATAGTATGAACACAATGATGCATAACCCGTCGTCATATAATGACTATGACTAGAAGCTCTAAAACGTTATTTCCAGCATTACAATGGTAAACGAGATTTGTAATTTTTCTGCGTCATTTCTTGATGACGCGGTAAATACGTATATGGAATAAAAGTGGTTAGGGTTAGGATGTTGGTTTCTTTGTGGTTGATTGTATTGTTTTATTGTTTTAATCAACCAATCACAAAACTTCTTCGTATAGGTAGGTGGCGACCCTGCTGACGTGATAAAGTTTCCAGCGGTCATTCTTCACAAGAACATACAGGACGTGGAATGTCCTCCCGAACGAAATTAGGTTGAACGGAGTTACCTTAAATAACTTTCAAAAACTCATTAATATTCATTAACCAAATTGTCCAATCACATTTCCGTATTTAGTTACGCGCAAGGCTTTTATACCTGATAAAATCCATGAATACTAATCAGCATGAAAATTATATAAAGTCTTTACGAACTTTATATAAAATTCCTGCTAATTTGCATTTCATACATCAACCCAATTTACCTCTAATAGAAAATAAAAACCAATTAAAAAATTAACCAATTAAAAAATAAAAATCAATTGTTTTTGAAGCTATTTAAAACACTCGAACTCGCGTTTTATCATATCTAAAATACTCGCGCTGCGCGCTCGCATTTTAAATATGATAAAACGCTCCTTCTCGTGTTTTAAATACTACTTAAAGTGCCACTACGATCAAATTTTTACCTATCGATATTTTTACGTATTTATAAGTCTGGAGTTGTTATGTCCGCCATTAATCGTTCATGTTCCTGACCAGCGTAACGAAGTGACGTCAGATTCTCAACGCGAAGACTCCACATGGCTAATTCTTCAAGTAAATCAAGGTCGTTTTTTCAAATTCTTCGTCTGAAAGGCTGAACATTTCATCTACTTCTCGAAGAATACAAGAAAACAAGTAACCTCGACTGAAATTCAGGCGTAGCATTGAGAATTTGACGTCACAAACAATATTACCTTTTGAAATTGCGGGCTCACTTGGAACACGTTTTTAGTAATGGTGGCCTGAATAATAGTGATTTCAGAGCTCAAAATACTTACTTCAAAATACCATTTTTTTGTTTTTTTTTACATCGATGATCACTTTCGACCCTGAAATAATATTCTATGCTAAAGAAAATCTAAAAGACGGGGGTGAATTTTCATCGTAGTGCCACTTTAAGTGCAACCTTCTGCAATATTACATCACGGCGTTGGACCATTATGATCCAGAAGACCCCAGATCAATTCTGTTCGAAGTCTAACTGGTGTCAATAGTCAATAGTAGAAGAACTGAGCCTTGCGGCCCTGATCATGCGAAAGAACTATACGTATATCAGTCTAGATTAACCACCATAAATGTAAATATATAGACCTCTTTCATAATGGCGGCTAGTCCAAATATTCTTTTATATGCATGCAAATCAGCCTCGTTACAAAGCAAATATTCTTTGGAATTACAGACACACGAACGAGGTCAGAAAGGCTAAAGAATAGGCGAAAGAATATTTAATTTGGATGCCGTTATGAAAGAGGTCTATGGAACGATTCATTCGCACCTTCCGAATCTAATCTACGACTCTGATCACGTGAAAGAACTATAGATTTTTAATTTGAGCAAATTACCCAAGGATGACGACGACAAAATCGAGGATGTTCCACGGATCGCGAAGATAGGCGTATTTGTGAAAGACAAAACCACGGGCAATGATCTTCACCAACATTTCCAGAGTATAAAGGCAGGCAAAAACATATCTTAAAACGATAAAAAACACACGATAAAAACACTATAAAAATGTTGAAATAGTTACATCAGTACACAGTTGGCAAATCTACAGTACCGTTGAGGTGTGTGTGTGTGTGTGCGGGGGGGGGGGGGGGGGGTAAGCCCTAATAAATCTATTACCGTTGCTGTATAAATTGAATTACACAAGGTAAAATGTACAGGCCTCTAGAAAATAGTAGATAAGTTGAAATAAAAATGGGCCCTAGTGATAACTGATAACGAAAATCTGTTTTTGTCGTTATAATATGTTCATAAAGACACTGTAGAATTTTTAGTTTGACTGATGCTATATATCATTACTAATTTTCAAATGTTATTTCTGATGTAAAGGTTGGCATTTAAGCTACTAAATCATGATCGTATTAAGGTATTTGCACTGGCAAAAAAAATATTTTTGAAAATCTTTTTTTCCTGCTATATAAGTATTATATATCTAATTTTGTTTTGCAAAGTTATTTTTCTTCTGTCAGTAGCTTAAATACTAAAAAACGCTTAAGAAAATGGACGATTTTACATGGAATTTAGCGGAAGTTGGCGATTTCGACGATCAATTTGACAAAAACTAAATTATTTCAAAAAAGGCTTGTCGACAATTTTCTCCAATTAAAGTACTACACTGATGCAATCTTCAAATTTAATATATAAAATGGTCCTAAATATGTATGTGAATGACCAGAGAAAGTTTGACAGAATTCCATTGAAACTTCGTTATAATTTCCCAATGTAAAAAATGACCCTTTTTGCCAGTGCAAATACCTTAAAACATTAATAAAAAGCCCATCCAGCTGGTTCTCGACGGCACTGCTGTGGAATATAGGTATAGAAATATATAGATAACATTAAACGCTCGCATATTGGACGATATATATATATATATTATATATATATATATATATATAGTGAAAGTGGTCTTACCTCAAAATGATAAAAGCCGCAACTGTCAGTTTCACGCAAGGCGATCTTCAGGCGAATCTTTCAACGTTCCGTGAACAACATCACATTCGTTTTAGCATATATATATATATATATATATATATATATATATATATATATATATATATATATATATATATATATATATATATATATATATATATATATATATATATATATATATATATATATATATATATATATATATATATATATATATATATATATATATATATATATATATATATATATATATATATATATATATATATATATAGAGGGAAATTCGTACAGGTTAGGGAGGGAGAAATTCAAAGATTTTCGAGGACTTTCAAGGCCATATATATCGGGAAATTCTAGGACAAAAGGGCTGAAAAGGAGGCTTTAGAAAGCAGTAGAAAATCACGAAAAATGAAAAACTGTACTTATACTTGTAACAATAAATTTCAAACTATATGAGAGATGAACGTCATCAAGGAAGAGAACTGGCGCAGCTGCTGACAAAATTCGCTCTTTCAGAAAATGTCATAAAAATTAAATTATGAAGGATTCAAGGACTTTCAAATCCTTAAATTTTTTTTTTTAAATTCAAGTACTTTCAAGGACATTGAAGTTCTGTACGAACCCTAATATAGGACTCCTTCAAGCAGGTTTATTTTCAACTTTAACACTCTACACCCACACGGGATTAACGTCGATTTTCAATTCATATCATAATTTTATACATTTCGGCACCTTTTGAATTTATATACGCTGCTTTCTTATCCTAATACATTCTAGAAACCTCTATTTTTATTTTTGACATCATTACGTCACCCACACTACATATAAAACGTCGTCCATGAATATACGTACGTACTCTTACTTATTTATCCTTTTCATATTATATTCACTCCTTCAATACAGGATATAGTTTAGTTTAGGAAATTATTGATAAAAGACAATGGAAATGGGAAGCGATTAGGGAGGCCGAATCCGCGGTACTACAGCGGTGTAACAAAAAATGTTGAAGAATATTAAATCGCATCCTCTAGGAGAAGCCGTTCCTCACGTTGTAGGCCATGTATACAAACTACCGGAATTGTTAAATAATTGTTAGCAGTAAATTATTGGATTGTAAGCAACCCCAAAACAACAAAGATCCTAACCCTAACCCCACGCCTAACGAGTTTTAACCATAATACTAATTCCCTAATAATAACTCTAATACTAACCCTAATACTAACCCTAATAACTAACCAACCCTAATAGTAACACTCAGAGGTTGTGATTGTGGCGAGCCGACGATTTGAAGAAATAAAGGATAAAACTTAACCAAAACCGAAAATTGTCATCTTGCACATGAGACTTGATATTCAAGTTTAAAACACAACAAAATATATGGATGGTAATATTTCGAGTATTCCAAAGTTATTATCAAAACAAAGTCATTATCTAACCATAATACTAACCCTAATGGCTAATACTAACTATTAACCCTTTTCAAACTCAGAGGTTGTCATTGTGGCGAGCGTAATTTAATATTCATCAATATTTTTGGGTTAAACCGCTGTAGTATCGCGGATTCGGCCTCCCTCTGCGTGGTCTTCACAATAAAAATGACATGAAATATGTAAAAAGCAAAAAGTACTAACTCTGGTTCTTCTGGCGGGTTCTTTATAGCAAGAAAAGCACAATTGGCTACAATAAGAAATAAGATAAAATACTCGAAATATCTAGAACTTGTTAAAGATACTAATGACATCGAAAAACACAAAAATGTATAACTCTAGTTGACAAAGGATTTATTGATATCTGAGTTCAATCAGTACAGGATGTTCAAAATCCTGTCTTTTCAAAAACAAAAATCGAAGTACATGTGAGAATAAATTGAAAGTGTTTTGATACCATGCGCCAACCCATGGTAGCTGACACCAATTTACTGGAAATACATACAGTTTGAAACATCGTTTTAATGTTTCCTGCACAGTAAACGTTTAGTTAAAAAGGATACAGATTCGTAGCAAGAATGATGGCGAATTTTCGTATAGGATGTTGATGGCGAAACACATAAAGAGATTTTGCTTTGTTGAATCGTTGGACTTCGGCCTTCCCTCTTCGTTTCACGAGCACGAGAAACGTCTGGTCAAATATGAAATTATTTACCATGAAGCAACAGCGTAGGCAAAGAAGGAGGGAAGATAAATGGGAAGATGAAGGGAAAGATGAATGGCAGATGAAAGGAAGATAAAGGGAAGATGAACATGAACATGAAGACGAACATGAAGGGGAAGATGAAGGGGAAGATGAAGGGGAAGATGAAGGGGAAGATGAAGGGGAAGATGAAGATGAAGGGGAAGATGAAGACGAAGGGGGAAGATGAAGATGAAGAGTAGATGAAGATGAAGGAAAGAGATGTAGGGAAGATGAAAGGAAGATGAAGGGGAAGATGAAGGGGAGAAGGGGAAGATGAAAGGGAAGATGAAGGGAAGATGAAGGGGATGATAAAGGAGAAGATGAAGGGGAAGATGTAGGGGAAGATGAAGATGAAGGGGAAGATGAAGGGGAAGATGAAGGGAAAGATGAAGGGGAAGATGAAGGGAAGAAAAAGGGGAAGATGAAGGGGAAGGGGAAAATGAAGGGGGAAATGAAGGTTTAGATGAAGGTGAAGATGAAAATGAAGAGGGAAGACGAAGGGGAAGATGAAGGGAAGGTGAAGATGAAGTGAGGTGAAGATGAAGGTGAAGATGAAGGTGAAGATGAAGGGGTCAATCACAAACAACAAGTTGCAATGGCCAGAAAAACAACTGTACAGTGAATAAGAAGCAAGTATCTTTCTTAAACATATATTAAAACGTACGTCGTCATTTGGAGAACTATTTTCCTTTGCCTTGTTGTGTGCAACACTTTGTTTACGGATTCGTTCTTCCATTGTTGCAAAACTAAAACCAAGAAGACAAAAAACAATAACCTTTGAAAATATTGTTAATATATATATATATATTATATATAGTTGAATCTGCAGACACGTGTTTCGCTGTACTACAGCTCATCAGTGCAGTTATGGAACAATCTGAATGTATGTATGTATAAATTTTGTATTGTGTTTGCAGCAAGTAACAGAGTGCTCATCAATACCTTGACGGTAGAGCGTGATAGAATAAAGTAAATTCAAAGATAATGCTCTACTATAACGATCGCCTCACTGCGTGAAACTCGGTAGGCGCTGCCCGGTCTGGACAGTCAGATAATTGTCTGGTTGGGGCAGTCAGATAAATTTTCAAAAACACTTTATAAATATGAATATATAATTACGCGAGCTCTGATACAAGACCGGGCGTCACATAATTATGTATGCAGGGTAGACCCTCCATCTAGCCATCCATCAACGAGAAAAACATGATTAAGATATTAAAGACGAATGTGCTGCAGGTGCACTACATCAAGCTCAAGCGCTAATGTTTCTATGGAAGTTTAATGAGTCGCAGACGACAATCCAATTCAGAACCTTCTGATCACTAGAAAATCGTCTTACATGTCCCATCGTTATTTGTGAAACATATATATACATGTATAGAGAGAGAGAGATATATGAACACATTCATGTAATTAACGACGCAACTTGCATACTCAAAAATAAAAGAAAATAATCATTTTTATTGTATAACAGCAATCAGCACTGAAAAGAACCGGTATACAAAAAATACATAAGATATTTTGCACATTACCGACACGTCGTCAGCTTCAATTGTCGCGCGTATACTACAAATTAATCACCGCAAAGTCAATAAAGGATTTATTGGTCGGCTATACACATTCAGTGCAGCAAATTGGTTGAATGCAAATACAGTATAAGGAAAAACGCATTGGCAGCTTCCGACCACTAAATCTGCATGTAACGAGTTATCTCAATAAATTGTATGGCAGAATAACGAATGTGGGAAAGCGAACTCGAGTGGAAATATAAATGATATTAGGTGCACTCCAGTGACAAACCATGCCGGGCAAGTATATATAGAGAAAATTCTACTTAACTACACGGCTGGGATTCGAACGCTGTGTTATCTCGATGTCTCTCGATATTGAAGAAACTAGATTTCAGTGTCGAAAAATCAAATATATAAGTGTCATAATACCACGACCTGCTATACCAACTCGACCTTGTGGCTCAATCGCGGTAGAAGACCAAGTTCGAATCCCATCTATACAAGTAGTTTTCTCGTCCTCTGGTATAGTTCGTCACTCGGAGCAGCAGCTAATATCATTAAATAAAAATAAAGCGTTCACATCATTCGAGCGGAAAATGTTTTTTTTTACAGTGATAACAATAAATAAAATCAACCAAAACGTTTGCAAACAAGCGGAAAAGAACAGTTTGATAAAAACGGCAACGGAACAAACTTATACGGCTCAGTCGCGGATGATTTTGTCATCTGCGGCTTATAGATAACATGTTTTTGTATATTTTCAAGCGTGAAACATATTGGCTTACCTTTTTTACTAGTTTTTTTCATGAAAATCTCTCAAGGATATCTGTCTGGAATACGGCAAGGGATCTTCTGGTATACATCGCTGCATGAGTTATATCAATGCAGACATCCTGCGTATATGTCACCAATGCAACTGGCGAAATCAGAAAATGGCAAAAACATTGATATCAGATTGAAGACCAACTAAACAACAGAACAGATGTAATCTCTTTGTCCCATTGAAGGATTTGGCAAGCAGATTCTCTTCTTGTCGCGAAAGCAGGCACAGTCGCACTAATGCTCTTCCCATCAGTGTCGGTTTGTTTGAGTTTCGCCGGAGAGTAAACAATCTGCGGAAAGAGATTGAAATTTTAATTGTGCGTCGGGCTGTAGGAATAATCATGTACTCTAGTGAGAACAATGCCGCATTGCTTATTTATACTTGCAAATATCTACTCATTATGTGACACACGTCGCTTTTAATCTAGTCGAATCAATTCTAACGCAAGAGTTTCAACAAATTAGCTGCAGTTGGAAAATGGGTTATAGTTTCATGTTACGAGTTACAAATTTATTAGCATATAAAGTAAATGCAGGTTTAAACCAAGGAGTATCATTAGATGTGTGAAGTTGTTGTAGTTAGCACTAACAGAGCGATAGATATGTTAATATATACACTGCGATCATATGGAAACCGGGCTTAACGGGCCCTCCACAAACACAACAGATTACATTAATCAGCTGTTTCGTGCCCAAAATTATCGAAACACTTGCATTTGGTGAGCCCTGTTCACGGCAACTCTGACAGAGATAAAAAAGAGATTAATTCCAATTGGATTACATGAAAGAGAATATTTTTGCAGGATGTCTTTGTAGGTCCTAAACGGAAAATGCCTCTCTTCGTCTGGTACTGATTCTTTGACTGACGTTTCATATAAGTATCCGCAATTCAAAACATAATCGTAACCCAAACCTTACCCTACACATAATACTAACCCTAACTCTTATGATATAATATGCTTTATTTTAGAAATTACAGCTGGTTTTAATTTCGAATTTTACTACCGATAGTCTATGTGACATCATTTTGGGATTTATTATGGCTGCTAATTCGTGTATCGTTACATAGAATATAACATCATTGAAATATTTAGTTTAAAAGTAGGGTTAGTATTCCTTTATTTCAGGGTTAGGATTATAATTTTTATTTGGGTTATGGGTAGGGTTTTCTGAATCTTGAGAACATAACCTTGGTGTGTCTATGACGTAGTCTGCGTCCATTGTGTGTCAGGTACTCGAAGATGATACCAAAATTATTTGGTTTGAAGTCCCTAATACTTTCATAGGTGCTAATACCTTTGTAAGAGCCTGGGAACGAGGTTGCGTGATACCATTGAGGCCCTATTGATATCAACCTTAAAGTGCCAATAACGTCTGTGGGGATTTGACATATTTGTAGTCTATGGATTCTCTTGAGATAAATTATAATATATCTTGTCAGCCGAAAATTTCATCTTCATAGACTTTTTTGTAGTTATTATAGGCACATTTTCAAGTAAATTTGTGGAACAAACTTGAAGATGGAACTAATATTTTAATGAATGAAAATTATCTACCCTGCACATGACGTGAAATGTTTATGATGTCAAACTAACAGGTTCCGAGACTTTATATTATAGTTCATATATATATATATAGAAAGAGAGGCCTGGCACAGCATAGAAAAATCCACTTTCAACCGACACATCGAAATACCTACCATCTACCTTCAACTAAAACAACATCAACATCACCCCCTCCCCTCACCGAATCCACTACCCTCAACGAACAAGACAAGCACATAAAAACCATGGAGATAATCACACCTTTAATAAACTTTACCCGCGAAAAATCACAATCAGAATGAAGAACCTGACACAACCGGAAATCAAAACATTACAATGGACAATCAACCAAAAAGACGCTCACAACGCTTACTATACGGAAACACGAGAAGAATCACGACGAATAATTTACTATCGACCATTTCTGATATATATATTCATATATATATATATAATATATATATTCATATATATATATATATATATATATATATATATATATATATATATATATATATATATATATATATATATATATATATATTTTTTTTTTTTTCGCTTACCTCAAAACTGGTCTGCTACAACTTGTTTCATCTGTAAAAGAATCTTCAGGCAGTGACAATATCGAAAGGGATGACCGCTTATTTATAGGCTTTCTGCCGGAAAGTGGGGGCGTATGTGGGGGACAAAGCATGAGGTCATGGCTTTGTTTGCGTTGATTACGCGAAATTTATTACGATGACGACACTGTGAAATTATTTCCGCTCTTTTGTTGAGTAAACTATTCTTATTTTTTTCTTTTAAAATACAAAATTTTTCTTCTAAACATAAATTGCATCGTTTTGATCCTCCTGTGTACGAAATAGAATGTTTTAGAATTTGCCAATTAATACTGAAATCTTTATTGTTTTCTTTCAATGTCCAAATATATTTCGAAAGTTCGGTGTCATTTTCATGCTTTTTATGTTGAAAAGATTTAGTGTGGTTGGCCAATCGCTCTTTGAATGTGGTTGCAGTCATACCAATGTAGTGTTTTATTTCGTTTGTGATGTTTACTGTCACTGTTGCTTTGTATACTATGTCTCTAGTCATGCATTGTTCTTGAAGCGGGCAAATGGTGTTCTCTCTACAACTGCAATTAGTAGCGTCCCTATCCTGCGGTTTGATGTTCCTAGCTATGCGTGCATTGTGCTTAGTGATTATTGACTTAACATTGTTCATGCAGCTGTAACTTACTTTAACTGTATTTCTGTTAAAAATCTTATGGAGCTTGTGGTGCGGAGGGAAATGTTTGTCAATTAGGCTAAGGAAATTACGTCCTATGTTAGTGCTGACACTCTTGCTAAATGGTGGGTTGAACCAAATGATATTGCGTTGCCTATTCCTACGTGGTCGTTGCGGTGTATCATGAGTGTAGCTAAGTTCATGATTAAAGTTGCTGTGCCTAAGCGCGTTCTGATATAAGGGTGCAGATTCCTGAAAAGTTTGCTCATCTGACGAAAGGAGTTTAATGCGTTTGTTAATTGATGCAGGTAGTTGCCTTGTTATGCTTGGTGGATGGTTAGAGTGCATATTTATGTATAGCGGATCGTCATTGGGCTTCCTATAGGGCCTATAGTTTCCATTGTTAAGGTCGAAAGTTACATCTAAAAAGTTTACTATACGTAAATTTGATTCGGCGGTGATTTTTAGGTCAAATTGCTCGAAAATTTTGTGGAGATCTTTTCTTGTTTTGTCTGCTAAACGTGCTGATTTACTTTTTATGATAGCCAAACCGTCATCTCTATATAGGCCGATGCTTTCTTTGCCAAATTTCTTACTTAGGTGGTTTAAAATGAAAAGGCCTACGAGCTCACAAATTTCCGCGCCGTCGAAACTGCCCATGGTAACGTCGAACAAATTCTTGCTATCTTTTTTTATCCATGAAATTCCGCTATTGAAAAGGAGAGATTTTCTAGCGTGTTTTATTATTGAAATGTTGTTTTGAGGTATAGTAGCCAAATTTGAAGCCCAGGACAGAGCTTGGTCCAATAGTTTTTCAGAAATAGATGGATAGAAATCGACAATGTCAAATGAAATGAAACTGTGTCTGTCCTTATCTTTTATATTGCCAAACCATGCCTCAATAACTTGTTTTGTATTTCTCCATTGATTTAAATTCAGTTTTTGTCTCAAATTAGAATTAATTTTGTCCAAAATAGCTTTGCTTAGTTTTCCGGATTCGCTTTTGGCGGGGTTAATTAATCGACATTTTGGGTTGTTTTCGAAATTTTCTTTGTGGTCTTTTAAAGATATAAATGCTTATATATATATATATATATATATATATATATATATATATATATATATATATATATATATATATATATTTATATATATATAAATTAAAGACAAGACATCACTTTGCTGTTACTCCGAGTTTCACGCTTACGCGATCGTTACGCGCGCGAACGCGTTCTTTACGTTTCACTCTCTGACGAAGGGCCTTCGCTCGAAACGTTAGACTACCTACACGCTATTTCGGCAGTATACACCAACCTTTTTAGATATTTTATTTGTATTTCTACACTGCCTACGCAGCACAACACATTTTATATCTATCGTATAGCTTTAAAAGTGATAATTTAAAATCTGTTATCTCGGGGCTACGACCTCGGGATTTCCACAAATCCTCCCACGACTTTCGAAAGGTACGTACTGTATATACCATATAAGGAACAGGAAATACATTCCCCTGACGAGCAAATACATTGTTCTAGTTACCAGGAACAAAAGGTGCTAACCCTAAACCATAAATCATTTTGTGTATTGTAAAACCTATGGCGAAGGCTGGCTCTTGTTTTTTCCAGAGTGCATTGCTGTTTTTCTATAGCTTGTTATTAAACTAGTTTTAACTCGACTCCGCGCGCGGTTTTACAGCCTGCACTTGCTCCGCTTCCGGCTATAGTATATAAACAACAGACGGGTGGTGGTTCTTGCGGTTGCTATAAATAGCATATCATTTCTAATTTTAAACTCTAAAAGGTCGTGTGCTGCCGAAATAGTTGTGTAGGAGTTCTGAATCATTTCTAATTTAGTCCGGAAAGCAATTAGGGAAACATTATACACAACAAAAATCACATTATCTATAATCTCTGGCTTGGAAAATTACGCATTTTAAGTCTCCCTTTTTTACAAACAAAATCATTCTTCGTGCAAAACAAAGACGGAATGAATAATTCTTTGTTCGAAGAGTAGTAATCTTAACACCGTCCTCGTTCTGTTTACAACGCAACTCTGGGCATTTTAAACGAGTTTTCAAGTCTTCAGGACGACGGTTAACTCACAGAGAGTTGAGAACTGTTCCTTAAAGTGCCCCTAACCTCAAAAATTTTTATTGTCTTATTTGGAAGAACTTTTAAAATGACAAAGTAACTTCTTTTGAAGATTTTCACTTCTTCGCTTTCTTTTTGAGATATATCAGTTTGTTTGATACGCAAATATCCGGAATTTACGTCACACATGCATAATGAGTATCAGAGAATGTAATATATATTTGCGTTCATCAAATAAAAACACTAAAGTGTGAATAACACTGACGTATGCGTGTTTCTCCCACAACACCAAACTTCTCGATTTTAAAGGATTTCGTTCGAGAATGAAAGAGATACACACATTTCTCCAATAAGTCATTATGTACAGTGTATGTGTGACGTAAATTCCGGACATTTGCATATCAAACAAACTGATATATCTCAAAAAGAAAGCGAAGAAACGAAAATCTTCAAAAGAAGTTACTTTATCATTTTAAAACTGTTCTTCCAAATAAGACAATAAAATTTTTTTGAGGTTAGGGGCACTTTAAGTAAATGTGCTACTTTGTAATTTTGAAAAGTGATAATACACTAAACTGAATATTTATATAGCTATTTGTTGCAACTCTTGATTGCTAATGTAGAAAATATTGTTTTAATACGCCAACGACTGGCTCTGATTGTTCAGCACCAACAAGTTCGTGAGACTGAGATTGATAGATCGGCGATCCATAGCATTTCAAATTATCTTCAAGATCGTAACGCTCCAAGTTTGACTCTGACTCAGTATATCTGACATAATTTATGGATTACCCACGCGGCTACGCGTACGAAAATAGAATGTAGCTATATATAGTCAGGGTAGTGCTTTGCGCGCTTGTGTTTTTGTTTTCATACGAATTGACTGCAGTGCATCGCATCGTTAGAACTATAATTTGCATGTGAACTCTAGATTTATTTGGAAATGTTGAAATTGGAGTCCGATCCTGACTTCGGGGCGTTATGAAGTTAATGTTCAAGACGATTTGAACAGTTGCGGTTCGCTTGTTTGTGAACCACTGCGGGCCACGCACAACGCCGCCGTTTCTAACGAACAAGCTGGCCCGGATGGCTTTAGTTCCTGAATCTTTGCAAATTCAAATGAACAAAACATCAGAAGAAACAACAATTTCTTTACTAGTCACTCATCAAACACTTCCATTCGCAAACTTATTCGCGCTGTTTGAGCAGCATAACCCGGCCTTCCACGCTTCGGAGGCGAAGCGCTCGTAGCAGCTTCTAGTATCGAAAAGATTACTATAGTAAATGATCAATTTTACGAAAAATATCACAATAATTGATCACTCAGGTATATTTACTTCTTAGAAAACTTGAAAATGGATAATTTATAAGAAGGATTGATCAAATATCGACGGATTCGTTTGTGAACTGAAATATGCGTCCCATAAAACGGCCGCCAAGAAGAAAACAAGCGCGCAAAGCACTACCCTGACACTCACTCTTTAATATTTATGGGAAGTTGACAACAAGGTTCCCGTATGAAAACAATAACACGCGCGTAATGCATGACCCTGACACTCATCCTTTAAATACATCATAAACCTCAATTGCTTCCAACAGAAAATTACGTATGGATTTATTGATAAATTAAATAAAAACGAAGTCATGAAAAATGTATTGTGTTTATTAACCTTAAAATATCCATAAGATATCCAGGCTTCTTTTTAAAAATTCTTAAAAGCCATACGTATATAGGTTTATGCAGATAACTGATCAGATACTAATCGCATGTAAAAACTTAATTTTTCTTAGAAATCGTCGAAGATTATAGGAATTCTCATATTTCGATGACGTCATGATGACGTTTCATATGACATTGCCAAACGAAAGAGCGTTGCCCACATATACCACATTCACCGCATATAGACATGTCTTGATGGATTTTTAACTGTCTGTGAAATTCTATGGCAATTTGTGTTAATTCTAACGGTAACCTACCTTATTTCGACATAATAATGTCAATGTACCCTCGTGCATTAAAACATTAACCGGTTATACAGGACTCAAAGCCTGCAAAGGTCGATTCAGGAGCTGTAGAACGTTGTTGAAAAGTGCCGTCAAGTCCATTCTGCGCATGTGTGAAATTTCAAACGTGGGGGACCCCATATGTCAACAAACTTCAACGGAATAGATTTGCGACACTTCGAAAGCGAGTATTCGTCAAAGGTGGCGAAGGCGCGAGTAGTAGTTAAATACATTATCCACATTTAGGAACAGAACAGCTTTTTATAACACGCTTTTTAGGCGGAAAAGCTCAAGCGTGGAAAACAAATCCGCAATACTTCATGTTCAATGTTTATATAATGCAATGTAAACAAACGATGTAAACAGAAACGTGGACATGCGCAGAACGGACTGGACGGCACCTTTAAGGTCTCTGTACGTTAAGCCAGAGACCCTGGGAGTTCAGTAAGCGCGTTGCTAGGTACTTGGATGGGTGACGGTCTGGGTACAGACTAGTGAGTAGTTGTTGTTGTTGGGTCCAGGATTTTTTTTCTCCGGTCTACATCTGTAAAATTAACACTTGAACTCGTGACTAGGCTCTCGGCAACGACCTCCGTAGCTCAGTGGTCAGAGCACTGCCATAGCATCGCAGGGTTGCGGATTCAATTCCAGCTGGAAGGCCTTAAGCTTGATGTTGCATTTTTCGCGGTTTGGTCTTATAATGTATATATTTCAACACTCGCATATTTCTTTCACCACAAATCCTTAGAACATGTAGTTTAATCGAGTGAAATGTCAAATATTACTAAAATCTTAGCCTGTGCTCCATGGTGGCATGCAGACATGCGTCGTATGGGGCGCCTTCAATATGCCTTTGATTCGGCAGTAGGGATGATTAGCCCATCCATCCATCCATCCACCCTTCCTTCCTTCCTTCCTTCATTCCTAGGAAAATACGGCAATCAGCCAGCCGACCCGGCCGCTTCATCCTATACTTTGAACGTTATCTCGATCAATATTTAACCGTTTTCAAGATTTGGAATTAGCGAGTCTAAATACATAACACACATACCTATTATATTACGCAAACGTGTATACCTTTGTAAAAACCTGTTTGTATATAGTTCGTCAGATCACAAATCGCCCTTCGCGTTGCCAAAATATTGTCCAATTCAAACGGATCACCCTGTTGCTCGATCCAGTCTTCTTTCGAGATCAAAACGACTTTTCACTTTCTTATAAGGAGTTGGTCCTACCATGCTCTGCTTAAATATATAAATATATATATATATATATACTGGCAATCGTTTGTGTATAATTAGTTCTCATGCCCATATCTAGATTGTACCAAGCTACACTGATGAGCTGTGGAACAGCGAAACACGTGTCTGTAGATATTGTACTATATATATACAGCAATGTATATACAGCAATGTATATATATACAGCAATGTATATATATACAGCAATGTATATATATATATATATATATATATATATATATATATATATATATATATATATATATATATATATATATATATATATATATATATATATATATATATATATATATATATATATATATATGTCCACCAACATCATTTTTTGCATTTCTTGCGATAAATGCCCTAAAATCTACATCGGTGAAACTGGGCGACGCCTTTCAGACAGGTTTGCTGAACATCTTCGTTCCGTGAGGAACAAAGATATTGACAAACCTGTAGCCCGCCATTTCAACAGCTCTAACCATTTGGTTTCAGACATGAAAGTCTGTGCCATCCTTCCCATCTCAGGTGGTAACGATAACCGCAAACGGCAAGAGAAGCGTCTCATTTTTAAACTTGGCACCACACATCCTCTTGGTCTAAACGAACGTTTTTCTTTTATTTAATTTCCTACAAGTTTTTTGTTATTTTAGTTTGCTTGGAACTTTTTTTATTATTAGCTTATGCATTTTCATTCCTTTTCAAGTTTTTGTTTCTTACGGCGAGATTGTCACCCTCGCTTCGCGACCCCGCTTGGATATATATATATATATATATAATACTAATAATAATAATAATAATAATAATAATAATAATAATAATAATAATAATAATAATAATAGGCGAAAATAATCACGAAAAGCCCCTCCATGGACAATTTGTAAGAGGCACTGAACAAATTAGAGATCAGAAATCGTGGGAATGGCTTAAGAGAGGGAAGTTGAAAAGAGAAAGTGAAGGATTTCTCATGGCTGCACAGGATCAGGCTCTGCGGACAAACAGTGTGAAGAAACGTATTGACAACCAAGACGTATCTCCAGCATGTAGAATGTGCGGAACGAGGGAGGAAACAGTAAGTCATATTTTGGCAGAGTGCACCGCGCTGGCACAGAAACAATATAAGTTATGGAGACATGACAGGGTGGCTCAGGTTATCCATTGGAAGTTAAGTGAGAAATATGGGTTTACAAGGACAGAGAAATGGTATGATCACAAGCCGGAACCAGTTTGTGACTCAGAAAAGTTCAAGCTGTTGTGGGATTTTAAGATCCAAACGGACCACCATATTGAACACAACAAACCCGATATTCTGTTACTAAACAAAGAAGAAAGATCTTGCTGGATTATCGATGTCGCCTGCCCCTTTGATACAAGAATTGTAAGCAAGGAGAGAGAGAGAAAGTGGAAAATTACCATGATTTGAAAATCGAAATCAACCGAATTTGGAACTGTCGGTCGGTTAAAATCATACCGATAATTATAGGTGCATTAGGGACAATATCAAAGGGATTTGAAAAGTGGTTGAATCAACTGGAAATACCATATAGTGTGGAAATGCTGCAACGTGTTTGCTTGCTGGGTTCGGGAAAAATTCTAAGAAAACTACTGGACACATAAGAACTGTGCCAAGGCGAGATTTTAAGAACTAGGGCACCCCAGGCCACAGGCTGTGGCCCGATGCCCTACAGAACTTCCTGTATAATATACAGAGATAAACTTTCAATAATAATAATAATAATAATAATAATAATAATAATAATAATAATAATAATAATAATAATAATAATATAACCTTACCTGGTAGTTTTCGGTCTCCAAGGTATATATTTCTACTCAATTGTTTTCTTGTCCAGTTAGACATTCTCGTGAAGATAGATTGACAACTGCCCAATAAACAAGTTTGAAATAGGGCCATGCTTCTGGGGAGACACGAGACTCTTGGTTTTATTTGTGAACCGCTACAGTGGTGAATTGTTCGGAACTTGCTTGGAGCTACTAAAATGGAAGAGCAACGAATGAATTAAATGTTAATATTTGTAATCTACACTCGGTTAATCGTTGCGAAAAATGCAACTTCAAGGTCCTCTGGCTGTGCAATGGCCTGCGTCAGAGAGTGAAATTCCACTCTATGACAAAGGGTCTTCGTCGGAGAGTGAAGTTCCACTGTATGACGATGGCCTTCGTTGGAGAGTGAAACTCCACTGTATGAAGAATGGCCTTCGTTGGAGAGTGAAACTACACTGTATGAAGAATGGCTTTCATGGGAGAGTAAAACTGCACTCTATGAAGAATGGCCTTCATTGGAGAGTGAAACTTCACTGTATGAAGAATGGCCTTCATTGGAGAGTGAAACTTCACTGTATGAAGAATGGCCTTCCTTCACTGTATGAAGAATGGTCTTCATTGGAGAGTGAAACTTCACTGTATGAAGAATGGTCTTCATTAGAGAGTGAAACTTCACTCTATGAAGAATGGCCTTCGTTGGAGAGTGAAACTTCACTCTATGAAGAATGGCCTTCATTGGTGAGTGAAACTTCACTCTATGAAGAATGGCCTTCATTAGAGAGTGAAACTTCACTCTATGAAGAATGGTCTTCATTGGAGAGTGAAACTTCATTTTATGAAGAATGGTCTTCGTTGGTGAGTGAAACTTCACTCTATGAAGAATGGTCTTCATTGGAGAATGAAACTTCACTCTATGAAGAATGGTCTTCATTGGAGAATGAAACTTCACTCTATGAAGAATGGTCTTCATTGGAGAGTGAAACTTCACTCTATGAAGAATGGCCTTCGTTGGAGAGTAAAACTTCACTCTATGAAGAATGGTCTTCATTGGAGAATGAAACTTCACTCTATGAAGAATGGTCTTCATTGGAGAGTGAAACTTCACTCTATGAAGAATGGCCTTCATTAGAGAGTGAAACTTCATTTTATGAAGAATGGTCTTCGTTGGTGAGTGAAACTACACTCTATGAAGAATGGTCTTCATTGGAGAATGAAACTTCACTCTATGAAGAATGGTCTTCATTGGAGAGTGAAACTTCACTCTATGAAGAATGGTCTTCATTGGAGAGTGATACTTCACTGTATGAAGAATGGTCTTCATTGGAGAGTGAAACTTCACTGTATGAAGAATGGTCTTCATTGGAGAGTGAAACTTCACTGTATGAAGAATGGTCTTCATTAGAGAGTGAAACTTCATTTTATGAAGAATGGTCTTCGTTGGTGAGTGAAACTTCACTCTATGAAGAATGGTCTTCATTGGAGAATGAAACTTCACTCTATGAAGAATGGTCTTCATTGGAGAGTGAAACTTCACTCTATGAAGAATGGTCTTCATTGGAGAGTGATACTTCACTGTATGAAGAATGGTCTTCATTGGAGAGTGAAACTTCACTGTATGAAGAATGGTCTTCATTGGAGAGTGAAACTTCACTGTATGAAGAATGGTCTTCATTGGAGAGTGAAACTTCACTGTATGAAGAATGGGCTTCATTGGAGAGTGAAACTTCACTGTATGAAGAATGGCCTTCATTGGAGAGTGAAACTACACTGTATGAAGAATGGTCTTCATTGGAGAGTGAAACTTCACTATATGAAGAATGGCCTTCGTTGGAGAGTGAAACTTCACTAAAAATGGCCTGGAAATCCTATTCATTATTTTGGCAGTACACTAAACTTTTAATATTTTTGAGATCATAATGAACACTTTCAAATGAGCCAAGATCGACCTAAATTATAGTCCACCTCTGGAGGTGATCTCGGATAGATCACTTCAAGCGTGAACAGAAAACTATAGTCCAAAGCGAACTAAACAAAGTGCTTTGCGACCTCGCCTTGTCCCTCTTTCGATGTGTTGAACATCGGTTACTTTCTTACCTTATTCTCATTTCCTGTCGATTATCCAGGATTTCAAGGACGGGGAGGGACAAACGGTTCTCCGTCTCGCGCCTCCACCCCCCCCCCCTCCCAACCCCGAAACGCCTGCTTTGCACCATCCGAACAATTGTTAAAACATTTTCGGTCGCCATTTTGGATTTGCATCCTAGTTTCCAGGTTTTTTTGTTGACTGAGAATCCGATAACACAGACCATCAAGTAAGCACGCTTTCGTCTCAAGCATAGCGTCACGTAATTATTCAGCTCAAATCTATCTGGCTAATCGAGCCGCGGTCGAACCAAAACCCTGTAGACGTCTAGCGAATATCAAAGAGGGCAAAATTGTGCTTCTATACGTAAAAACACACTCTTTTTAGCGTCGTTTTTGATTGTTGAATTTAAAATTTCGTTTACCGTAGCGCCCCAGTTAGCGGAGAAAGTGATGGAACAGCGAGAAGCGCCAAGGCAAGCTGGGCGCTGGTTAGCCATCCTGTGTGGAATGTAGCTACAAATGTGTGTCGTAATATATAATTAATAACCTCCAAATTAGGTTAAGTTTGATTTGCAATATATTGGCAGCGGTGTTTACTTAGCTAAAACGATTTCTACTTCAAACGCGATTTAACCATTTTGGCGAATGTTTATATGAACCGAAATCGATTGAATAAACACGGTATGTGTGTAGTACAACAAGCGCTGCATTCGAGATCGTTTTCTTGAAATACAACTCAAAAGTGAAAAGGTTTGTGGGCATAACCGCTTTGGAGAGCATGGTGTTTTGAATGAATGAAATTAAAGCTTTCAGGCATGTAGAGATGCATTCTGGGATTAATTCACACTGACTTGGTCGATCGCTTTTTTCTTTCGCATCACACTGGACAAGTTTGCCAGCTTCGGCATTGGGAAAAGGAAGGATATATTGTATGTTATGCATCGTTTGGTTTGATTTGATCTGAATGCTCGTGAATCCACTGGTCGGGATCTTTTTTGAGTGACGGCATCACTTCTGTCAAAGGATCGAAAATCATCAAACGTCAGAATGTCGTTGCATTCCTTCCTTTCTACATCGGGAGTTTCACACACGCAATTTGAAATTTAGAAGGACATCGATAAGGACGAGGATTTCGGGAAGACAAGATGCCGAAATTCGCAGCAGCACAAATCGGAGCTAGGTAAGTTTTTTGACTATATAGATGGCCGAGTAAAGCGCTTAATTACATATAGATTTATTTCTAACGATTTGTAGTGTTTACTAATATATGAAGGAAATGTCCAAGTAGAATGAAAATAAAAACAGCACTGTTGTGAATTCGCCAAACGTAAACGACAACCCAGAGCCGGCATTTCATTTCAATAAGCCCGAAATCATGAGCCATTTTTGCGTCGACTGCGATTCGGCATTATACATCTCTGCGAAGGCTCGCTTCGGATTCGCGGAGAATGCGGACGGACGTACTCGGCTAATAGAGCAACAATGATGTTTGACAACGCCGGTACATATTTTCACCCAACTATATAGTAGTAAGTCCCCAGCGTCTATACTGCAACCTGAGCAATATCCGGCTAAGATAAACGCACTTCCGAACACTTTTCAGTTCCTCGACATTTGAACGAATGAAAAATAACTAACGAGATTGAATTTCGTGGTATGGAATGAATTTCGTGAAAATTACGGCCATAGTTGCGGCCTATACGTATAGAACAGCCGAAGACACCTTGGCGCTGGCGTAATATCTTTTTCTTTCCACGGGGCATTTAGGTAAATAAAAAGGTACGAGCTACCTTTGTGTAAACTCCGTGTAGTAAGTTCTAGCATGGGCGTGTACGTTAGTTATTTCAAGCGTTAAGCTTGGGTAATGGAAATGTTTCCCTTTTTACAACGAAGACTGAGCTGTGTAATTATTTGCTATTTAGACATGGTAATGTTGTTTGTTCAAGTGAAACTATATATTTATGTCGAACTGAGATTGCTCCAACGTCGCAACAAAGCCGTATACATATACGTTAAAAATTATAAGCAGACCTGGTATAACAAACCTTTCGAGATATGTTTGATTCAACAAAGCTTCATAGTTAAAAGTAAAGTCCTTTACTCCGACCGAAATATCAGAACGACTATTTCGAGGTTCTCCTAGTCACAATTTTGACTTAGACTCAACGAGAACGACTACACTGCATTGGTATGTTTTTAAAATAAAATATAAATCCGTCTCATGCGAAACGATCTCTAAACGTTGTCGATGTGACATATATCACGACAATTATACAAAGTCGTTTCGGTAATCAGTCTTTCCTCGGCAGTACAATTTCAACACGACCTGTTTCGAATACTCACAACGGCAACACTGGCGGAAAAGATTAACAAGCGTAACCGAAACAGCTGTCTAGGACCGCGCGTGCCCCGGCCCTATAATATATGCGTGCAGATGTTAAATTGTGCTGAAATCAAGGTTCCTTGGATTCTGTTTAAAAAAAAAACGGAAGAAAAAAAGCTCGAGGAATTGACATAAAGTGTTGAAATTAACTTTCGGTTCATGTGCGGTCGTGCTGGCCGATGATCAACTGAAAGTGGCTTTTAACCGGTGATTCTTAGCAAAGATGGTATAGTTCTGAACGCGACGTGTTGCCTATAATAAAATTAAAGGGATGATTGTCGAATATCGGCTAGCATTGTCACGGCGGTGTCTCTCGTTAATGGTCCGTTCAACGGTGATAAATTGCGGAAAATTTGCGAACCACTCTCGTTTCATTTAGCAAAAATCAATAATGCACGCTATGTCATCGGTATGTACTTGTAAATGGTCTATAAGAATCTACAAGGTAATCCTCTAAAATATGTTCCAAAAATAACGTTCTAAAAGATCCAAAAGAAAATATCTGAAGGGACGCCACTATACTACTATGCTTGTAAATTCGTGAGGCATTCTCGTTTAATTTAGAAAAAAAAAAACAACATGTGAAGGCGATATCATCAGTGTATACGTATGTTGTGGTCTATATAAGATCTAAAAGAAAATATCTGAAGGGACGCCACTATACTACAACGTTTGTAAATTCGTGAGTCAATCTCGTTTAATTTGACAAAAATCAACAAATGCAGGCGCTATATCATCCGTATATATACGTATGTTGTGGTCTATATAAGATCTAAAAGAAAATATCTGAAGGGACGCCAATATACTACTAATGCTTGCAAATTCGTGAGGCATTATTTTTTTAGCAAAAATCAACAAATGCATGCGATGCAATTCCCGCGTATATACTTTATGTTCGAAGCGACGCCACTGTACTACTTGCGCTTGTAAATGGAAGTTCAAAGGTGGACGGCCAATCGTTCGTGGAACACACTACTTAAGACGGAAACTTATCTGGTCTATAAGATCTAAAAGAAATGTTCGAAGCGACGCCACTATACAATTCCGCTTTAAGACGGAATGTGTCCAGTTTTAACGACGGTTCGCACGGCCTACACGACGAATAACGCTTCCCCAGACACTGGTCGCCAGGCAATTTTAAGGGCCCGTCGAAGAACGACTTAATCCTAATTTCATTTCTATTATCTCTTTACCATCAAACACTGTATGTTGATTAGCTGAATGCGAGCGTCGCAAAAGCCTTCCATATATAGACTTCGGTTTGGTGAAACAAATAGATGGATATCATGGATATATCGATGGGTATACCCAAAGTGTATATATTATTATTATTTAAGTTTTATTAGTCTTACTCTTGAATATCGCTTCCGAACGCTAAGCTATAAATATATTTTGGCAAAACTAAGCTTAATATTTTGACTATAGTTATTCGAAAGCGCTTATATTTTGCAAAACTTTGTCTTTTATATACAGAATTAATATATGGGTTCTTGGCTAAGTTTTATTCGTCTTACTCTTGAATATCGCCTCCGAACGCTGAGCTATAAATATATTTTCGCAAAACTAAGCTTAATATTTTGACTATAGTTATTCGAAAGCGCTTATATTTTGCAAAACTTTGTCTTTTATACACAAAGTTAATATGGGTTCTTGGCTAAGTTTTATTCGTCTTACTCTTGAATATTGCTTCCGAACGCTAAGCTATAAATATATATTTTGGCAAAACTATAAGCATAATATCTTGACTATATAGTTATTCGATTAAGCGCTTATAATGCCTTATATTTTGCAAAACTTTGTCTTTTATACACAGAGTTAATATGGGTTCTTGGCTAAGTTTTATTCGTCTTACTCTTGAATATCGCTTCAGAACGCTGAGCTATAAATATATATTTTGGCAAAACTAAGCTTAATATCTTGACTATAGTTATTCGAATAAGCGCTTATATTTTACAAAACTTTGTCTTTTATACACAGAGTTAATATGGGTTCTTGGCTAAGTTTTATTCGTCTTACTCTTGAATATTGCTTCCGAACGCTAAGCTATAAATATATATTTTGGCAAAACTATAAGCATAATATCTTGACTATATAGTTATTCGATTAAGCGCTTATAATGCCTTATATTTTGCAAAACTTTGTCTTTTATACACAGAGTTAATATGGGTTCTTGGCTAAGTTTTATTCGTCTTACTCTTGAATATCGCTTCAGAACGCTAAGCTATAAATATATATTTTGGCAAAACTAAGCTTAATATCTTGACTATAGTTATTCGAATAAGCGCTTATATTTTACAAAACTTTGTCTTTTATACACAGAGTTAATATGGGTTCTTGGCTAAGTTTTATTCGTCTTACTCTTGAATATCGCTTCAGAACGCTAAGCTATAAATATATATTTTGGCAAAACTAAGCTTAATATCTTGACTATAGTTATTCGAATAAGCGCTTATATTTTACAAAACTTTGTCTTTTATACACAGAGTTAATATATGGGTTCTTGTTTTTAAAGTTTTATTCGTCTTACTCTTTAATATCGCCTCAGAACGCTAAGCTATAAATATATTTTGGGAAACTAAGCTTAATATCTTGACTATATAGTTATTCGATTAAGCGCTTATTGGCCTTATATTTTACAAAACTTTGTCTTTTATACACAAAGTTAATATGGGTTCTTGGCTAAGTTTTATTAGTCTTACTCTTGAATATCGCTTCAGAACGCTAAGATATAAATATATTTTTGCAAAACTAAGCATAATATCTTGACTATAGTTATTCGATTAAGCGCTTATTAGCCTTATATTTTACAAAACTTTGTCTTTTATACGCAGAGTTAATATGGGTTCTTGTTCTTGAAGTTTTATTAATCTTATACTCTTGAATATCGCTTCAGAACGCTGTTTTCACGAGAACTACGAAACTTAGTAGCATTTCAACTACCACAATAAGCTATGTGATAAACTACTTTTCGTGGTCGCCATGGTAATATACTGGGCTTTAGGCCCCCGAAAGAGTAAATAAAAACGTTCTCTACTACAAAGTCTACAATAGACTAAAGTTTGCCGAGTTACCCAGGGAAAAGTAGAAGCAGTAAGGACCCCAGGTTATTTCATATAACTTTGGATATATTCGAGAATAGTGACATGAAACTGTTATGTGCAGAATACATTAATCCGTTTAGCGCATAAAACAATTTTATCATAAAAAATCGAATGGCTCCAGGTTCAGATTGAACCTTGAGCTGGCTCCCGGAGTTAACTGTCTTACGGTGGAAGGATGTAAAGATTCCGGCTTTTAAAGATTCCTGCTTTTAAAGATTCCTGCTTTTAAAGATTCCTGCTTTTAATGATTCCGGCTTTTAAATATTCCCCTTTTAAAGTGCCTATGACACGAAAATTAAGTTTGTCTTATTTGAAAGAACACTTCAAATGATAGAGGGACATCTTTTGAAGTTTTTCGCTTCCTTGCTTCGTTCTTGAGATATTTCAGTTTGTATTATATGTAAATGACAATGATGTAACGTACACGTGCATAATGACTTATCAGATAACTGAAGGTTATTTATCTTTGCTAATATATAAAACCAAATTTAATTTGAATGAAGATGTGCATGAGTATTTCCAAAATCATGGAACTTGTACAGTTTCATGAAGTGATTTTGTGTGATAATAACAAAGATATATAACCTTCTCTGACAAGTCATTAAGCATGTGTACGTCACACCATTGTCATTTGCATATAATACAAACTGAAATATCTCAAGAACGAAGCAAGGAAACGAAAAACTACAAAAGATGTTACTCTGTCATTTTAAGTGTTCTTTCAAATAAGGTAAACCTAATTTTCGTGTCATAGGCACTTTAAAGATTCCGGCTTTTAAAGATTCCGGCTTTTAAAGATCTCCGGCATTTACAGATTCCGGCTTTTAAAGATTCCGGCTTTTAAAGATTCCGGCTTTTAAAGATCTCCGGCTTTTAAAGATTCCGGCTTTTAAAGATTCCGGCTTTTAAAGATTCCGGCTTTTAAAGATTCCCCCTTTTAAAGATTTCGGCTTTTAAAGTTACGTTCCTTTCCTCGTTCCGTTCCCCGTTCCTGGTTTTAAAGATAGTATCTGGAATATAAAGGCTGATTTCCAGTGCTTCGTTTTTTCACCCGTACGTCAACGTACGTAAACAGTTGAATTAATATGGTTCAACTATTCAACTATTTATACGTACGTTTATGTACGGGGGTGGGAAAACGCAGCAGTAGAAAAGAGCCTTTAAGTATTTATTCGATGAAGTGCTTATATTTTTCAAAACGTTGAGGCGGTTAGGGGGTACGCGCCTTTAATGGAGTGGAGCACTTATAATCGAGAGGGTGCGCTCGTTATGACGTCACTGTGGTGGCAATAGAAGAATTCCGAAAAAAATTAAGCAATTCATTTCTTCACCTTGACAAGTTTGTTTGACGAACATCCTGCTTTTCATTTGATTGTTTTTGGTTTTCGACCAACCAATATAGGATTACAAGTGAAAAACTGAAAACCAATCAAATTCAAAGCAGGAAGTTTCTCGACGAACTTCGTCAACCGAACTTGTCAATGTGGGTTTGCTGCGGAGAGAACTGACCTCCAAAAAATTGGCAAAAATGGCCAAATTTGGCCAAAAAGTAAAGGGGTTGACGATTTTCTTCATTAATATCGACAGGTGCAGTTCCTACTTCTTGCTCCACTTTTTTACTTCCCGCTCACAACTCACATTCGTTGCAATAGCCGACGCACATCCCTACGCACCATCCATCGACTTCCTCATCGTCTTCGAACACAGAACATCGGTTACACACTGGTGCACTACAAGTTATACACTTATTTTTTGTAATTTGTTCGCAACACAGGCAGTATTCCCTCGCGCTTTCATGAGTTCACTTCGAAAGGGCGCCGAATGTGCGATGCGCGCGTATTTTATGTATCAAGTTTCATGTATGGAGCTCGTCTTACGGCGAGAAAACTAGACCAACTTGTTTTTTTGGTCAAATAGGTTCGACACATGATAGGTTCGATGTTTGGAACCGCGTCGAACCGTGGTAGATGCGCGCAGGCTATGGTCGAACTTAATGCATTAAGTTCGACTGAGGCAAAAATTGCCAAAAAGTAAAGGGGCGCTAACTTTAACTTTTTGACAATTTTCGAAATAAGCTTAAAATATGAAAATTTAGCCTAAATAATGAAGAGCTAACTTTCGAGCGAATTAAGGCCCTTCGTCAGAAAGTGAGACGGAAAGAGAGCGGAACAAAGGCCTTTTCTCAGAGAGTGAACTCGTATTACGGATTCATCAACCATTCACACGAATACCTTCGCATTCGCTATATAGGGTTCGGATTCACAAGGTTCACTTTATGTTCCAGATTCAAAAGTATCCGTATTCGTCACAAAACTATTTCGGATTCAACGTTCTCGCGTGCAAATGGCAAAACCGCAGAATCCGGTAAAGTACACGGATTGAAGTACACGGAGTAAAGTACACGGAGTAAGGTACACGGAGTAAAGTACACGGAGTAAATTAGTACACGGAGTAAGGTACACGGATTGAAGTACACGGAGTAAGGTACACGGAGTAAGGTACACGGAGTAAGGTACACGGAGTAAAGTACACGGAGTAAAGTACACGGAGTAAGGTACACGGAGTAAGGTACACGGAGTAAGGTACACGGAGTAAAGTACACGGAGTAAAGTACACGGAGTAAAGTACACGGAGTAAGGTACACGGAGTAAATTACACGGAGTAAGGTACACAGAGTAAGGTACACGGAGTAAGGTACACGGAGTAAAGTACACGGAGTAAGGTACACAGAGTAAGGTACACGGAGTAAGGTACACGGAGTAAAGTACACGGAGCTAGTAAAGTACACGGAGTAAGGACACGGATTGAAGTACACGGAGTAAGGTACACGGAGTAAGGTACACGGAGTAAGGTACACGGAGTAAGGTACACGGAGTAAGGTACACGGAGTAAAGTACATGAGTAAAGTACACGGAGTAAGGACACGGATTGAAGTACACGGAGTAAGGTACACGGAGTAAGGTACACGGAGTAAGGTACACGGAGTAAGGTACGCGGAGTAAGGTACACGGAGTAAGGTACACGGAGTAAGGTACGCGGAGTAAATTACACGGAGTAAATTACACGGAGTAAGGACATAGAGTAAGGTACACGGAGTAAAGTACACGGAGTAAGGTACGCGGAGTAAATTACACGGAGTAAATTACACGGAGTAAGGACATAGAGTAAGGTACACGGAGTAAGGTACACAGAGTAAAGTACACAGAGTAAGGTACACGGAGTAAGGTACACGGAGTTGTACTTTAAAGTTGTTTAAAATTGCCCTCCAATTTATCCAAGATGGCGGCGTTCAATTGGTTACCCGGGGTTGACTGAAATAAAGATTGGATGCCCCCTCTAAATTTATTTATGATCCGGCTATGGTTGAAAGCCTCTTATGCAGTAATCTCAAGAACGTGCTCACAACTACCTGCACGTGTAGGGTTAACATTCGATGCCATCCACCAAAGCTCCAAAATCAAGAAGCCTGAGAACGAAGCTCACAGAAGCTGAATGAATGAATTAAAAGGACATTGCCAACAAAAATTAAGTTTATCTAATATGAAAGAACTCGTAAAATGATAGAGTAACACATTTACAAATTTTCCGTATTTTACTTCGTTTTTGAAAGATTTCAGTTTGTTTGATATGTAAATGAGATGGTCTCTGACGTCAGGTGCAGGGTAGAGAATTTCACTCATTAAAAAATGTCTTGTATCTCAGTGATTGCTAAGTTTACAACGTTCATTATCACGAGGAGTTATTATACGCACGTTTTCAATTAAATTTGTGGAACAAACTCGAAGATTGAACTAATATTTTAATGAGTGAAAATTCTCCACCCCACACCTGACATCAGAGACCATCTCATTTACATATCAAACAAACTGAAATATTTCACAAACGAAGTAAAATACGGAAAAGTTGTAAAAGGTGTTACTCTATCATTTTACGAGTTCTTTCATATTAGACAAACTTAATTTTTGTTGCCAATGTCCTTTAAACACGGGGGTTTCTTCATAAAATATGCTCTTCCAGAGAGCTATGTATACAGACAAGTTAAAAATGACATACATATAGCAACTAGATAAAAATTTTAAGAACTAGAATTACATTTAATATCATAAAAATTAACTATATACTATACTATACCACACTAATTATACACTAACTATATACTAAACTTAAAAAGTCAATTTACTTTTAAAAATTTCAATGTTTTCTAAACTAGTCTTATTTCGGTAGGTATAGAATTCCAGGCAACTGCTCCATTATAGGCCAGACTATTTTTAAGAAAATTTGAATTGGGTTTGGGAATACTTAAATTAACATGATTACCCCTAATGCTGTAATCATGAGCTGTGTCCCTTCTAGAAAATTCCTCCGAGAGATAAGAAGGACCAGGTTATGTATTACTTACTGAACATTAACACTGCCTTATTTAGTGACCACCGATCTTCTAGTTTTTGCGTGCAGCCTAACTGTTCCAGTACTTCAGTTGATCTAATTTCGTAGCCAGATCGCGTAATTATTCTTCCTGCCCTATTTGCTTGTCTCAGGTTAATGCTGACCGACTACTCACAGCGACCACGTGCTATCGATGACTGGATAAGAGGCTTAAGTATAAGAATGAATGCACGAACGTCAGGAATGACGTGTGCAGATCACAATATAATTTTCAGTCTTTGCAATAAATGTTGTTTGGTTGTGGCACTTACCTCACAACCGAACACGTTCCGGAAGACAGCGAAAGTTCGCCGAGATCGTTTGTTGCTTCACCGAGTATAGACTTCTTCCTTCGCTTATTTGGTCCACGATAGGTATTGAACTACTTTTGTTGTTTATCTCAGCCATTGTGTTTACACTGACCAACATTTTGGGCAGGATCTTGTGTGTAAATTTCACGTACTATACGAATTTGAACGAAGACAGTGTCAGTGTGTTTGCAATGACCGACATTTTTGGCCAGGCGCTATATTTTGTGTTTCAGTGGTCGGTTTCATGTGGTTTAAATTTAATAGTGATACTGCCAGGTAATTTCAAAATCGCTTAATATTTTAGCCGGAATAATTGTATATCGAAACTTATGAACCTAGTACGGGTATTAATGTTTATCGTCGCACATATTTGTCATATTATATCCTAAACAAACGGGTGAAGGCTAAACGGGATGACTCCGAAAAAGGACTTTCTCATTTTACTAGTCTAACCCTAATCCCAATAATAATTCTAACCCTACCTCGTTCCCAGGGCATTTTGCGTCGGCGAAAATGGCCCTGGGATTGGCTGGTCACATGACACCCAGAATTTCTGGGTGTTTAGATATGATAATTTGTGTGGTCTTTGTTCCATTGCCTTTGTCTACTTTGTTGACCTGAATAATTGCGAAATATTCAATGCTCTTCAGAGTTGTTCATGTCAGCATTCGTCGACATAAGCAGCTAATTACAAGCTTAATAATCCACCATACATCCATGGTTATCTCTTACAAAATTAGGTATGAAGAAGCATGCATATATCCAATTTAGCGAAAGCTATCACTTCTAATTTGCTGTAAAATTTAAAGACAGCATTCAGATTTAGATGAATAAATTATACTCGGCTGAATTAATTGAGTTTGATGACAAGCCAATCACGTTATAGAATGGACCAGCCGATGCCAAGGCCATTTTCGCCGACCTTCCGCTGTGGAGGCAAAATGCCCTGGGTACGAGGTTGAACCCTAACCCTAACCTTGATCCTAACCTTGATCCTAACCCTAACCGTGGCTAACCCGAACCTAACCAAAAATAAAGACCAAACAAAAACAAAGGTCCTTTATAGTCATCTTAGCCTAAACCAAACCAACGCGTCTCAATTAACTTAAACATGATCTACACCTTCGCTAAACTTTCGTAGATATAACAGTGAAAGAGATACGATTTCAGACATCGCTATAGCCTACAACCTATATGATTTGAATAAACTTATAATTTCCAAATAATGTTTGCCGCATTCCAACAACTTAGCGCGAAACTATCTTCTTATAGCCTCGGGCATATACTCACAAATAATGGACATGCAAGCAAATTAAGCTTACTTATCTCATATTTCTCTGTAACTCAAATGTCAGCAGACACATGTACGCGTTGCGTACCTATTTTTACGTCTAGACAACGTTGTTAACCTCGAAGAGCTATCGATTGTACGTGTAGTTGTACGTGACTAGAAATACTAAAAACGTTTACGAGAAATTGCAAAAGGATACCCTAACGTTCACTATCTTCAGCGGCGACATCTCGGTTGTAAGGACGTAAAATTCAACTCACTTTGACTTCATTAACTCGCGTCCACGTCGTAGGTTGAGGTCACGTTGTGCTTAGTGTTTTAGTTTGGTCTCAAGTTGTTGATATTCTTCCACGAGTCTTAACAATCGAGAGACCGCAGAAACCATGAGATTATACCAGAATATGTCAAAACATTTCACAAAGATACAAACACCGTTGCCATAGTGTGTGTATATATAACATTTGAAAGAATAGCTTTTAGGATGTCGAAAAAAGCATGAGTGGAAACAAGAGAAATGCTAACCATACTTGAAATGTAATGGCAGCGCTTAAACTGAGAAAAATCAAAGCCGAAAAAAGGCAAACCAAAAACAACGTTGATTATAATCGAATTTCGAGATAATGCCAAGTTGAGGTGAAAGATTTAAAGTTTGCGTTGTCGCACATGTCCGACAAACTTAACAAATGAATACTAAAACTCGCATGGTAAAGCGCGACAAAAATGAGTGTGACCCCCCATGTTTTTATTATGTCATGTACTCATCGAAGATTCGACATCCATGTGAAGTGTTTGGGAAACGCGTGTACATATTGACAAATAGACGAGTGTTGAACGCGAGGTATCGAATGATGGCCGACGAATCGCAGTACAGTTGTTTTAGGCAACTAATTATAGTAAAGCGCTGAAAAATAGTTTTTGATATGATGCCACTATAAGGCAACCGAGCCGCCGTAGACGCAGCCAATAAAATGTCGCGTGAGTGCCAGCGTCGTGTCAAAACTTAACCTCAATTTCCCATAATCCGTCCCGGCAACGCATGACGAAAACAGGTGTTTTGTACCGTATTTGCAATTCAGCCATGTTTACGGGTATCATCGCCATGGCGAAGCGGTGTTCTACGACAGTTTATGGACGCAGTTCGTCTTTTCTATCGATTAGGATTATTTGGGTTTGATAATCGGCTGGCAGAACAAGGCCGAAGAGTTCCTTAGTCGGGCAACGTCCCCGCGGTGTACAAGACGTAACGCTCTGGCTGTATTTTAAATGTTATATTCGTATTGCCTACAGGCGCTCTGGGAATAAGAACGTTGAATCGCCGAAGAAGGCAGCTATGTTAGCTGCACAAGCATTGAAACAGCGCCGAGCCCTGGACGATGATCTTGAGCGCCATCATCATCATCATGAACATGACCACGGGAAACACGAACACGGGAAAGACGACGAGGAGGGATATCACAGTGATGGCGAGGACGCAGAGAGTGAAGTCGAGGAGACGGTGCTCATTGACGTACCGAAATATTTACAAGGAGTTCCACTGATGGACAAGCATTCGGAGATCGAAGAGGTGAGTGGGACTGAATTGAAATTGCTCATGTGCGAACGATTGTTCACAAATGTGACACGGACGTCACCGGCGTATTGGCAAACGATGACAAGAAATTAATTCATATCAAGTTAGCGGACTGTCTAATTCTTAATGACAAGAATATATTAACAGCGTAAAAACATGAAGTATATATCTTTCGCGCGGAACCCACTTCACTCCGCTCTGCCAGTGCTCATGGGATTCCGGCGAGGGATTTTCACGGATGAGTGCAGGCGATGGAAAACGCGCGAAATCTCGGAACAGGTTTTCTCGTGCGGATGAAACGCCAGGTATCGCAACTTATTGCCGAAGGCTCTCGCGAGTTGTGTGTTACTGAACAACGAACGCGTTTAGCTGGTTATTTTATCGATCGCTAAATATTACATTCGGTGACCTCTCTTCTCCCGCGGAGATTCCAATTTTATCGCGAGGTATAATATTGAGTTTCAAAGTTTGACTATAGTAGTGCAAGGTCGAAAGCGGAACGAGCTTCATGTGCAGGTACATGTGTAATTGTTTGTCACTAAGATACCTTGCGAATTGTGTAACGAAAACAAAGAATATATTACGAAGAAATTGAAAAGATAAACCGAAACAAGGCATATACATTACAGAGAAATTGTAAAAGCAAACCGAAACCGAGAAAGGCTAACTTGATGTAGTCAAGACGATTACATTTTATTATAGACGTCGGTGTGACACAAAGTTGTTGTTTTTTTTACTTCGAAAAGGCAAAAAAACAACATCTGGTTAAAACTCGATTTCTGATTTCGAAGGATTTCGAACACAACCTGCTTGAAGCTAGGAGGAATTGAGGCGACAGTTGCCGAAGAGAGAGAGAGAGAGAGTGTAAATATACTGTTGCCAAAATGTTAAAGTGACACACACAGGATCCACTTGAAAGAGTCATAACAAAAACAGAGAGAATGCGAGTGGATGTTTGCAGGCGGTTGCCAAAGCATAAAATGAAATTCGGCCGTATAACCGTCAAATAAAGAAGCTACGGCCTGTTCGACATGTATATGTCGAGTATATGTATTTGCCATGGCGTGAGTCGATATGATTTAATATGTCTAATCACATAGATAACATCAGGAGAATGCAAAGATCTGCTTACGACCGTGTTTCGCTCAGGCAATAAGTTACAGTCCGTTAGCGTATAACCTGGGTTTTATTAACTGTTCAGAAGACAGCGGGACAGCGATTACTATATTCCGCAGCTTGAAACGGGAAATTACTTAGCTAGTAAGTAGTACGCCGGGGACTGGGATGTGTGAAAGTCTGCGTTTGGTGAAAAACTATAAAGTGACTAAAGTGACTGGAAAAAGTAGCAATTTGTGGCCTTTAAACCATTAGCGTATGTTTAATATTTAGATCTCTCAGCAACCAGGTCGTATAGCTATAATGGACATGTACATTGTACATCGCATGAAGAAGCTAAATCTAGCGATCGAAACTGGTCGAGCGATCCAAAATTCAGACACGCAAGAATGAAATCAGCGAAATCGGATCGGGAGAAAATGTTCTTACTTACGAAAGAATTGCTTTGGTAATAAAAACGAGGCCCTTTTACGTTTACAATGCTGCTTCTAATTGACATAAAAGAGACTTGAATTGATATTACAACTATTGACATTAAGATGAAATATTTATCTCCTTCAAGCCATCAACAGTGCGACAATTTGCATACGCTTAATTATTCATCATCGCGCTTCTGAGCAGCTTTGCTTCACGTTGCTTTCCGCTTTTAAATATTTAACTTTGAGTAAACCGAGTGCCCGGCTAAGAGAATCAAGCATCGACGCCTGAATATCTCCACCTACACCATCGCTTGAGAGGAAAATGTCGAAATTCAAACAATACCCGCCAGGTTGTCTGTAAAATTATTTGCCTAACCTAGACCACGAACGACTGGTACCGGCAGTATGACATAGAGGCATATTTACGCCTTCGGTGATAATTGAATAAAGGGAAAAACTTCATTCCATATTAAACGGCACAAGGTGTAACAACGAAACTCAAATGCGCTAGAGATAAGCGCGAGGTGTCGCAAATCAATTTCGATCGTACCTCGATGATTTCGGCCGGCATTTATATTTTTGCATTGTTGTTTTATCCAAAAACTGAAATGAAAACAATAGCGCCAAACACTTAATGCAGTTTTTATCGGCTTTAAATTGTTAAGTTAAATTTGTCCGGATGCTAATATGCCGTAGATTTGGATATTTTGTCTGAGGAGAACAACGGAGATTTAGTTTTCGGGCGTCGCGGTCATCGCTCAAAACACGCACCGCGCAGGTCACCATACCAACAAAAACCGAAATGTGCGCGTTACTCGAGAACTAAGAACTCGTCGCTCGTTGTTGAATTTCAACATTTTTACAAAACCCCATTTTTTCCCTTTTTTGAATCTAAAGTGACTGTACAAAGCACGATCTAAAAAGGCATTACACCGATACAAAATGCGTGAGAACATTTCAAGTACGGCAAAGCCGGGTGAAACCTTACGACGGATATAAGAATGAGCGGGACTGGCAGCACACCAAACGGCCAGACAAAGCGAGTTTTCAGTAATTTTTCTGGAAAAACGAAATTGCTCTATAAAAACAAGCCGATTTTTACCTTCGTGCACAAAATGCGGGGAAAAGATGTCGTTGTATATCACTTTGAAAAACAATCCCATCAAGGGAGAGTTTTAAGTGAAATCTGGCTACAGCTGGGTTTTTCTAAATAGTCGCGTGCTGTCGTTTCATTCGCTATACATCGACAGAAACGGAGGTGAGATATGTTAGACGATACATGGGCGATCGTCAAGCTCGTATCCTCAGAAAAATGATTCTGAGTCCCGGACAGGAATCGAACCTGTAACCTTCCTGATTGCCGGTGAGACGCTCTTACCATTGAGCCACCGAGACTCAGATGGAGAGCGAAGGTTACAATGATGTGCTGGTTCGATTGATATATGTACTGCCTATGCGGCAGTCACTATATATCGGTAATGTTTGGATGTGTTAATATCTGTCTACTCCAAGCTCTCCCACATTCAATTCAGCAGTAACATGTGAGATATGTTAGTCGCTATACAGCACAAATGATTTTTAACTAAACCGATGTTTAGCATTAAACAAGAAGATTATCAACTCAAAACACCCTCTTTTCCTTGGCTAATTGTTCACCATCCAATTATATTAAAAGCACGTAAGCACTTCGCCTAGGCCTAGCTCGAATTTGCGGCGATTTTCGGCGCTGCACACCATTTGAATTACATGTCGTGCAACCATTTTATGTCACATACCTATGCCACGTTCGCGTATATGAAACCATTCGACGGTCTTATATATAACTTTATATTATGTTTAAATTTAAATAACTTCAGGTATATTCAATTATGAATGATAGCATATTATTTGGGCATCAATTATTATCAACTCGCGAAACGCCACGAACGACTACGATATATCAACAGTTAAAACAAGTGTATTTTCTGAAAAGATTGTAGCGCACGCAAACGTGTAAATATAGCCAATATTAACGCGTGAATATGTCCATATTGCGAACGAAACGTTTTACTATCTACTGAGTGTCTATTTTCGGCTGAGTTAGTATCGTTGCTATAGCAACCCAACAGAAAATAGAATTGACTCGCTGATGCGCAAGGTCATAGCAACATAGTTTGAGAATAAAACATTAATACCTGTAACGATGTAAAGTTCTAAAGTATTTTGAAGAGCATAGCTCGTTCGTTTCACCGTGAAGTGTGGCCCGTTACGCAATGCGGAACAATCGTTTCCCGTCAGTTCTAGTGTAGTCAATTTTGACATGTGTTTACAAACATACCTTGTGTACTTTAATTAAAGTGGTTACGTGACATTTGGACTTTTAATATATTCATAATCTTTGGAGCTTTCTGAGAATACGTGCTTCATATTATCATCAGTAGAGTTTCATGTTAATGTGTCTTTCCCCTGCCAAAATCGGTTAACTATATTCACAGGAAGTGACGTCACCCTGGGACACAAAAAACAAATAGATTCCATTTTGTCGTTGTCTGTTTAAATAATAGAATATGTTTGCCCGGGTCTCTATAACATTATCGAAACCCGAGTGACGTACTAAAAACACGAGACGTGTAGGGAGAAGGACGAGCCGCCGAGGCGAGTACTTTCCCAATTTCTCGAGTGTTTTTATTACTTCACGAGGGTTTCGATCACGTTATAGAGACCCAAGCAAACGTATTCTATTATTTTTATAAAATAATTCAGAAACAATTTCTTATACTTTGGATAATTACGATATATAACGCTTTTGATTTTGATTTAATGCAAATTCTCATTAGTTACTGACGTCATTCTGGTCTCCGTAGCCTGATCGAGACCGGTATCACAGCGTGCGTAGAGTAAAATTATTTTACAATCAGTTATAGATGACGTCAGAACGTGGCAAGAACAAAAAAGTGGCCCACGAGACGGAGTCGAGTGGCCCACGAGACGGAGTCGAGTGGGTCACTGATGTTCTTCGTTTTGACGTCCTCTGTGTAGTATAACTGAACAGACAACAAAAAATGGAATCTATTTGTTTTATACAATCAAAAATAACCCCAAAGGTTTATCAAACTGTTGGGGCATGAAAAAAGAAAAACACAGCTGCTGACGTGATTTGACGCCATCCATGTATGGGCAATAACCAATGAAAATGCGTATATACGTCACGTGATTGTATAAAGTGAAATAGTAAGAGAGTTTTGGAATTGAACGATTTTTTTTCTAAAGAGATCTGCTTGAAGCGGAATGTAATTAGTTTTATAAGTAGCTTAAGTAACTTTAAGAATGTATTGTTGTAAGAGCATTGGAACTATCGTATAATGATCCTAAAACGTCTTTATTAGTAGTAGTAATATTTGGCATTTCACTCAACTAAACTTTATGTTCTAAGGATAGAGGGATCCTTAGGATATACAGTTTCATCGAGTGAAATGCCAAATATTACTTGTAATATACCCAGAATCTTATCCCGGCATTACCACCACTATATATACAAAACTCGTGAATTAGACTCTCGGCAACAGCCTCCGTAGCTCAGCGGTCAGAGCACTGCACTAGCATCGCGGGTTCAATTGCAGCTGGAAGGCCTTGATGTTGCGTTTTTCTCAACTAGTCCCGGTTTGGTCTTAAAATGTATATATTCCTACACTCGAAATTTTATTATTAGTAATAGTATCATTTCCACTGTTGAATCACTTTGCATATTAATTTTTGCGTGTACATGTATTGACGTCAATTCCTGCGAATATTTAACCAACTTATATCCAGGGAAACGACTCATGAAGATAATAGTAGTAAGCAAGTTTTATCTGTGAGCCAAACGTCTATTACATTGCCAAAAACCTCTACCCTTCAGGACCTACTTGAAAATCATCTATATGATGAGTGTGGCTCCCTCGTAAAATATTATTTTAATAATAATTAGGGCGTTTATATGATCCCGGTACACCGGGACGTCCCGGTATACCGGGATCTCGGCTTGTATATAATTTACTGTTATTTTCGCAGTTGTGTTTATATGGAGACCGGGACATCCCGCTTGACCGGGATCCCGGTTGAAGCAACCGAGATCCCGGTACACCGGGACAGATTTTTTCCATATAAACGCAACATCCCGGTACACCGGGATGAAATGAATTGAAATTTAAAACGTCGTCTGAGCCCGGTAAAATATCCAAAAAGTGACAAAATGAAAAAAACATTCGTTGGGATGCTTTTTATGTGAATAAAATTATTTTTTGTTTCATTGAGAAATTATTATCAATTATTATTACGCGTCCCGGTCACCCGGTGTACATCCCAGTGTACCAAGATCATATAAACAGGCCCTTAGACAAGAAGTATGCTATTACTTGTCACCATGGATACAAAGCCGTTGAGAGCTGGACAGAGCTACAGTATACAACATGAATGGCTCTGCTCGAATCGTCAGTATTTCGTATCTAAAAATATCGGCAGTTCACCACTTTTTCACAGAGCTAAAAATAGCTGAGTTGTTAAAGTATGTTGTCTGAACAATACTGTACACCCCCCGCCAAGAGAGATTTCCAAGTGGTCTATATAACCTTTCAGTTTAGATATTTGATTTATATTTCTACACTACCTACGCAGCACAACACGTTTTATTACTTATTGATAGAACAAGCATGTTTGATATTGTTATCACTGTTGTTCAACCTTGTTATAATAAGCGCGGCAACACTATTATTGATCGGTAGTATACTACTTCACTAACAGCGCTATATCATTTTCACCAATTACAGACTTACATTGTCATAGCGAAGAACTTAGCTGGCCTCTACCAAGTCAACCGCTTCTCATCAACTAAATCATGTTACTTGTTCGGACCACGGAACAAAATTAGAAAATTAACGAGCTTTGTAATTACCCATCGGTATCCTTTTCATGAAAACCGTCACCTATAATAATTATAATAATTGTATTAAGTATGGTAAATAAACGATTGTTATGATTAGTGTGATTATGGCGATGATGATGGTGACGATGATGATGGTAACGATGGTGACGATGATGATGGTAACGATGATGACGATGATGATGTCAGTTAATGATGATGATGATTGATGATTGAATGATGATGATGATTGTTGTAAGAGCACTGAGACTATTGTATAATGCTCCTAATACGTCTTTATTATTATTATTATTATTATGGTAACGACGATAACGATGATGACAACGTTAAAAAGGCGGATGACGACGACGACGATGTTAAGGAGGAGGATGATGATGACGACGATGACGTTAAGGAAGATGATGACGACGACGACGACGACGATGTTAAGGAGGATGATGATGACGACGATGACGTTAAGGAAGATGATGACGACAACGACGACGATAAGGAAGATGATGACGACGATGTTAAGGAGGAGGATGATGATGACGACGATGGCGTTAAGGAAGATGATGACGACGACGTTAAGGAGGAGGATGATGACGACGACGACGTTAAGGAAGATGACGACGACGATGACGTTAAGGAGGATGACGATGACGACGTTAAGGAAGATGACGACGACGACGACGTTAAGGAGGAGGATGATGACGACGACGTTAAGGAAGATGATGATGACGACGACGATGACGTTAAGGAAGATGACGACGACGATGTTAAGGAGGATGATGATGACGACGATGTTAAGGAGGAGGATGATGACGACGACGACGATGTCAAGGAGGAGGATGACGACGACGATGATATTGTTAAGGAGGATGATGACGACGACGACGATGATGATGACGGTAAGGAAGAGTATGATGATGACGACGACGATGACGTTAAGGAAGATGACGACGACGATGTTAAGGAGGATGATGATGATGATGACGACGATGATGTTAAGGAGGATGATGACGACGACAATGATGTTAAGGAGGATGATGACGACGACAATGATGTTAAGGAGGATGATGACGACGATGATATTGTTAATGAGGATGATGACGACGACGATGACGTTAAGGTGGATGATGACGACGACGATGACGTCAAGGAAGATAATGACGACGACGATGATGTTAAGGAAGATGACGACGACGACGATATTAAGGAGGATGACGACGACGACGACGATGATGATGTTAAGGAGGATGACGACGACGACGATGATGATGACGACGACGACGATGATATTGTTAATGAGGATGATGGTAACGATGATGACGTTAAGGTGGATGATGACGACGACGATGACGTCAAGGAAGATGATGACGACCACGATGATGTTAAGGAAGATGACGACGACGACGATATTAAGGAGGATGACGACGACGACGATAATGACGTTAAGGAGGATGACGACGACGACGATAATGACGTTAAGGAGGATGACGACGACGACGATGATGACGTTAAGGTGGATGATGACGACGACGATGATGATGTTAAGGAGAACGATGACGACGACGATGATGACGTTGACGGTAAGGAAGAGTATGATGACGACGACGACGATAATGACAACGACAACGATGACGTTAAGGAGGATCATGACGACGACGACGACAACGACGACAACGACTACAACAACAACAACAACTATGACGACGACGATGACGTTAAGGAGGATAATGATGATGATAATGACGACGACGATGATGTTGAGGAGGATGAAGAAAACGATGATAACGTTAATGACGTTAAGGAGGAGAATGGTAACGACGACGATAACAACAATGATGAATATAATAAGGTTGATGATAATGACGATGTTGATACACGTGTTAAAATCAACATATGGAATAGTTAATCGAGATTTAAAAGTGCAGTTCATTTTGTTATATTCCTTGACAATCTTACAGAGTATTCGAATTTATTATATTAATCACAATTTTAACAAACTGTATATTTTTAGCATTAAATGATCCACCACCCGAATCAGAGTAAGTATACGATATTGACAAATGATTTTGATCAGGATATATAGAATAGACAAAAATGCATCCTTTACGAAAGTGATTTTTCTTGAACTTGTGATTATTCACAGTTTTTGTGTACTATTTTCTAACTACTCTCACACTTTTGCCTTGCCATAAAGAATTGTATTCGCAGTAATTTACACGCTGGAGATGCTTTTCAAAGTTGTCGGGAAGGGATTCATTTTTCACAAATTCGCCTACCTACGAAATTCGTGGAATTGGCTAGACTTTGTCTGCGTCATTATAGGGTAAGTGTTCTTGGAAAAGAGCTGCAGCAGATTCATTTTATGATCTATACAGAAACAAGCCCAATGACCCGATGACACGAGCATAGGCGTACCAGACGGGGAAGGCAATTGCCCCACAAACGTTTTAAAAATGAAAATTTCGGGCACTTTTTGAAAGAAATTTCGGGTAATAATGCTGTTAAATATTCATGAAAAATTTATATTTTGAACCGTTTTTATATTAAAGTAATATGTTTTAAAGAGTGAGTGTCAGGGTAGTGCTTTGCACGCTTGTGTTTTTGTTTTCATACGAATTGATTGCAGTGCATCGCATCGTTAGAACTATAATTTGCATGTGAACTCTAGATTTATTTGGAAATGTTGAAATTGGAGTCCGATCCTGACATCGGGGCGTTATGAAGTTAATGTTCAAGACGATTTGAACAGTTGCGGTTCGCTTGTTTGTGAGCCACTGCGGGCCGCGCGCAACGCCGTTTCTGACGAACAAGCTGGCCCGGATGGCTTTAGTTCCTGAATCTTTGCAAATTCAAATGAACAAAACATCAGAAGAAACAAAATATATTTCTTTACTAGCCACTCATCAAACACTTCCATTCGCAAACTTATTCGCGCTGTTTCAGCAGCATAACCCGGCCTTCCACGCTTCGGAGGCGAAGCGCTCGTAGCAGCTTCTATGTATCGAAAAGATTACTATAGTAAATGATCAATTTTACGAAAAATATCACAATAATTGATCACTCAGGTATATTTACTTCTTAGAAAACTTGAAAACGGATAATTTATAAGAAGGATTGATCAAATATCGACGATTTATGTGAACTGAAATAGGCGTCCCATAAAATGGCCGCCATGAAGTAAACAAGCGCGCAATGCACTACCCTGACACTCACTCTTTAACATTAATATAATATATTGGAGTTGTTTTGCAGTTTCCCGGTTTAAAATTATACTAAGGGCTATCACATACGATAGATGAAGTACACCCCTATTTCGGTGAGGAAACTGCTGAGAAATGTAGTCCGATATGAAGTTTCGCCTGCCACACTGCAGTCAACGCCTATGGACACGAGGATGAGATTTGATGAGTTGCCAACTCTCGCACTCATTGACCGTGTACCGAGCAGACAGTACGAGTCCATCGGAGAAGTAGTCTGGGTCGTCCTATGTTTAGATAGATTACGTGAACGACTATACGAGTCAATAAACAAACATGGCGAATAAAGAA
Organism: Chrysogorgia sp. JL179-B06; assembly: GCA_035772405.1. Lineage (NCBI taxonomy): Eukaryota > Metazoa > Cnidaria > Anthozoa > Scleralcyonacea > Chrysogorgiidae > Chrysogorgia > Chrysogorgia sp. JL179-B06. Next base: position 246,422 of record JAYKKM010000232.1, read on the forward strand.
AAGTTATTTCTGTGTGCTGCGACTTTATACTCCGACGAATTAAGTTTTGAATTTTTCACGAACTGACCTTACAGTAAGGTTCTCGGTGATTTTATTCCACGCTTGGCCCCTTTCCTTAGATTGATGCCTGTGCATGTGGAGCTCTCAATAATTAACAGTCCAGATAAAAACTTCTCTTTGGTACATGCTCTGGGCCATTTTGTTATATATATTCTTAGCTGATTTAAACTCGTATACTGAACGGTACGAGATTTTCAGTTCAAAGACATTGTGAACGAGTTGTCGTGTACGAGTTTTTTCCCGCTAAAAACGCGCAGGAATGATGCGCAGTAGCAAACTCGTACTGGTTACGTCATAGTCGTATCAAGGTTATTTTACTACTAATGAAGTTAACCAATCTCTCGACTATCTTTCTTTTCTAGATTTTTGTCCTTTAACCCTGCAGTGTCAAATTTTTCCGTGGTTCGCACATTCAGGGTTTTAAGAGCTTTAAGAACGATATCGGCAGTCAAAGGTTTGTTTTTGAAACGTCAAATTGCTATAAATAAAATTATATATATATATAAAGAATAGATGGCATCAAATCACGTCAGCAGCTGTTTTTCTTTTTTCATGCCCCAACAGCTTTGATAAACCTTTGGGGTTGTTTTTGATTGTATAAAACAAATAGATTCCATTTTTTTGTTGTCTGTTCAGTTATAGATACACAGAGGACGTCCGAACGTGGTAAGAACATCAGTGACTCCGTCTCGTGGGCCACTTTTGTTCTTACCACGTTCTGACGTCAGCTGTGTATCTATAACTGAACAGACAACGGCAAAATGGAATCTATTTTGGGACAGTACTGGTGACTCGCGCACCCAGAGAGCATGAAGTGATATGGGGCAAGAGTGCTCAAACTACCACAAGGGTAGTAAGCGTTGCATTAGCGCTAACGGACACCCACATCAACTTCACAGAGTGCTCAGCAACACCAAGACGAAGGAGCGAATATAGTTGAATCTGGTCTTACTCTGATGATGAAGGGCTCCGCTCGAAACGCCAGTATTTCGTTACTTTTGTTAAATAAAAACACACATTGTTCGCGTACAAGCGACAAAGTTTATCTTTACCAGTATTTTCTGGACAACTTGACAACTACAACCTGTTTGCTTGTGTTTAAATTACAAATTGAACACTTGTCCGCAAAAGTGGGATTCTGCACTGTCAAAAACAGATTGGTTGAAACAACCAATTTGATAGGTTGTCTCAGACTCAATTTGAATTTAACCAATTTGAATGGTTAAAATAACCAAATATTTTGGTTAAAATGAACTTAGTTTGCTCTGGATTGTCTATGTTTCAACCAATAAATTTGCTTGTTTCAACCAATAAAAAAATGGTCAATTTATGAGTCTGAGACAACCGAAGAAATTGGTTGTTTTAACCAACCTGTTTTTACAGTGTGGGTTTCGTGCGAAAATAAATGCAACCGTAGCCATTCGAGCGCGCCAGCTTGGGCAGCGAGCCAGCTCGGTTAGGAGGGCTAGAAATTGTCATGTAAACAATTAAGGGATGAAATTCATCTCGGCTAAGCCTAGCCCTCCTCCATATACCCTCCCCCCCCGCCCCCCCTAAGACGTATAGTTGCGCGCTGACTATAGTTGATAAACGTTGTTTTCTCGAGAAACTCCTCAGGAGTAGCACTTCCCTTGCGATAGTAACTTAATAATGATTATTATCAGTTCTACTTCATTTCCGAATTTTATCGTTTGTGTCGCAGGTCTGAAGGCTATGGTGAATACGTTGATGAAATCAATTAAAATGTTATCTGACGTCATGATTCTAACGACATTCTTCATCTGCGTCTTCGCTCTGATTGGTCTACAGCTTTTCAAAGGAACACTGCATAACAAATGCGTAATAAAAATGCCTAGTCATAACGTCTCTGATGAATTCTGGAAAAATCATACTGACAATGATTGTAAGTAACCTTAACTTTCGACACCCCTCCCCCCGTCAAACGTAACACAATGAATTCATATTTAAAAATTACGACATATAAGATCTTTAAGTATAAAAATATTATAGTTGCAGCCATTCTGTTAAAAAAACTTTATTAAAAACCCCCAAAGAAAAATTACCAAGGACGAGAGCATGCAAAGAGTGTATATATATATACATAGGGCAAATGGTGCGTGTATTAAAGACCCGAATAAAAGAACATTAGCGAGCAGTGATTGCCATCGATAAAAACTCTTCACGAGTTCGACTTTAAGAAGGTTAAAATTATTGACCGTTTCGCGCTTTAGAATCAACGAACTTTTCTTGAAGCTTGGTATTCTATCCATAAACCGAACTCTATTAATGAACACATTCATGCATTACCTGATGTATATAGACTTCTCAAACACACTTAACGACCCATTGTTTTAGACGAAATTTTTAGTTTTAGCCAGTTTGAATTTTTAAGCCTGTGTCACTGAAACAATTTTTAATAAAGTTTTTTATGCTCGATTAAGCGCAACACTCGAGTTAAGCGCAGCACTCGAGTTAAGCGCAGCACTCGAGTTAAGCGCGGCACTCGAGTTAAGCGTGGCACTCGAGTTAAGCGTGGCACTCGAGTTAAGCGCAGCACTCGAGTTAAGCGCAGCACTCAAGTTAAGCGTGGCACTCGAGTTAAGTGCAGCACTCAAGTTAAGCGCAGCACTCAAGTCAAGCGCAGCACTCGAGTTAAGTGCAGCACTCAAGTTAAGCGTGGCACTCGAGTTAAGCGCAGCACTCGAGCTAAGCGCAGCACTCGAGTTAAGCGCAGCACTCGAGTTAAGCGCAGCACTCGAGTTAAGCGTGGCACTCGAGTGAAGCGCAGCACTCGAGTGAAGCGCAGCACTCGAGTTAAGCGCAGCACTCGAGTTAAGCGCAGCACTCGAGTTAAGCGCAGCACTCGAGTTAAGCGCGGCACTCGAGTTAAGCGTGGCACTCGAGTTAAGTGCAGCACTCAAGTCAAGCGCAGCACTCGAGTTAAGCGTGGCACTCGAGTTAAGTGCAGCACTCAAGTTAAGCGTGGCACTCAAGTTAAGCGTGGCACTCGAGTTAAGCGCAGCACTCGAGTTAAGCGCAGCACTCGAGTTAAGCGCAGCACTCGAGTTAAGCGCAGCACTCGAGTTAAGCGTGGCACTCGAGTTAAGCGTGGCACTCGAGTTAAGCGCAGCACTCGAGTTAAGCGCAGCACTCGAGTTAAGTGCAGCACTCAAGTTAAGCGCAGCACTCGAGTTATAAGTGCAGCACTCCAGTTACGCGCAGCACTCGCCATAAGCGTAGCTTTTACGTTAATTAATTCACTTACTTCTGTAACATAATCTGTATTTAATTAATGTTTTGTATTTAATTTTTTGTTACAGTCTACCGTATTTACACAAATTTAATAACAATAATCATATTTACTTCCCTCAGCAAATTGGCTCATCAACAACGATTTCCCATTTGTTTGTGGCAATGGAACGTATAGCGGGTATGTGATATGGAATTAGTACATCGTTCTTATATTCGCTGCAATCAACTGGAATAAAGAAAGAACGGCCATATTGATCTGAAGACCGAGAGGAGTTTCTTCCATGTGTCTTCGTCCTTTGACGGAAATACTTTCTGTATAAAAGAACCCAGTGGACTAGTTCATTTCGGCTTGTAGAAGCTCATCTCGCCAGTCATGCAAGCCAACATATTCTCTAAGTACACCACCAAATAACTATGTCATTTAATGGACGATACGTGGACGTTCGTCAAGCTCATATCCTCAGAAAAATGATTCTGAGTCCCGTACAGGAATCGAACCTGCAACCTTCTGATTGCCGGTGAGACGCTCTAACCATTGAGCTAACGAGACTCAGATGGAGAGCGAAGGTTACAATGATGTACTGGATCGATTGATATAAGTACTGCTTATGCGGCAGTCACTATATATCGGTAATGCTTGGATACGTTAATTTACACAATGTTGTAGTGGACGATCGTCAAGCTCATATCGTCAGAAAAAGCATTACCGATATATAGTGACTAGGCTGATGCGGTATATCGATATTTCGGTAAATACCGATATTTTTCAAATACCAAATTTCTCAGATACCAGAAATATCGAAATTTTCGATATTATCGGTTGTGTGTTACACCATTTTCGTATATTCATAGAAAAAACGTAAGCTGAACTTATTAAATGCATCAACTTTCAATTTTTTCTCACAATTAGCGCTATTCAAAAGGATGACTCCTTTCTATAAAAACAAGTGAGATCTGTGTCTGTTAGAGAACGACAAATCGCAAGACAAAGGATGTCTTCTCAACTGTCAAAATACTTGAATTTGAATAGATCTCACACCTTGGACGGTTAAAAGCAAAGTGTCAGCTGTGAGCCTGTGACAGTGTCAGAATTTATACAGCTCATTGCAGTTGCCAGTCGACAGTGCCATACTGAAGTCAATTAGTCAACACGTTTTCTTGAGTCCATTATTTTATTATCTCTGTTCTGTTCAGTGTTCATCATGCCTAATGCGCGAAGTGCCGTTTGGTGTTATTTCAAGAAAGGCAACACTGAAAGCGATGATCCCGATTCCATATGTCAACTGTGCAAGAAGGCCATTAAGAACAAGGAGGCATCTTAAATTTATCACGCTTAGACGTTTTCAGTTTTGTGCTGTTTCACAACTTTACGTAATACTAAAAAAACGTTTGATTTTCGCGAAATTTTGATCTGTAAAAATACCGGTATATTCGATATTACCGGGTTTGTTTTTTTCGGTATTCGGGTTTTTTTCAATACCGCATCAGCCTAATAGTGACTGATATATAGTTACTGTCGTATAGGCAGTACATATATCAATCGATCCAGTACATCATTGTAACCTTCGCTCTTCTCGTTAGCTCAATGGTTAGAGCGTCTCACCGGCAATCAGAAGGTTACAGGTTCGATTCCTGTACGGGACTCAGAATCATTTTTCTGAGGATATGAGCTTGACGATCGTCCACGTTTCGTCTGTCTACTCCGAGCTCTCCCACATTCACTACAACATTGTGTATATTAACGTATGTCATTTAATATTGATATGAAATGATGAATCCGTTTTTTATGGCCGCCATTGTTTTCAGCCTTAGATTAAGCAGGGGGCGGGGGACCAGTGCACCATATTCTTCGGAAGCCGACCCCCCTAAAAATTCGACGTCAAAGCACGAGTTTTCTGCTGCCACTTAGGACAGACGTATGGCAGCACAGACGATCTTTACATCCGACCTAGTATTTTCTTCGCTACAATTCTAGCTAGAAAATCAAATAAGCAATTACTGCTGATGACTCAGATTGCACCAGAATTAACCTCGAAGAATATAGATTTCAAAAAAATTGCGGTGGCACTTGCTCGTACACAAGTTTCAAACACAGACCAGTTCAACCATGTGCAACTAGTTTCCAGAAACTAGTCGAATATTGACAAAGGAAGTAAAAGTAGACTAAATTTATGCTGTTTATGATCATAATATTTTGTTGTAAAACTGACCTCGAAATGTAGGAAATCGCGTTTCAGAGAGTGAGAAAATCAAACATTTTCAGGGGGAGCATACCCCCAGACCCGCATAGAGGGTTCTCGCGCCCTAACATAAAACATCTTCCTACGGCCTCGCTTTAAAGTGTCTATGAAGTGGAAAAAATCGCTAGCATTTTTTTTGCTCTAACAAACAAAGTAGTACGGCAGGATCGTTCACTGAAAATCTCAAGTGAATCTGCTGCGTAGCCTTTGAGTTATCAACTCTCAAAGTTTGTCCATTGGCATAGTTTAAACGTTACAAAATAGGGAAAGACTGGGATTGAATATATGTGGTATATGACGTATGCAGGTGGATCATTAATGTTCAAATCCATTGTTTTTATGCATAGTTCACCTGCATACGTCACAAGACAATGAACCGCGCGTTTCAGATTTCACCAAAAACATTTAGCCATGCCAAACTTTGAGAGTTGATAACTCGAAGACTATGAGGCAGATTCACTTGTAATTTTTAGTGTACGCTCCTGCCGTGCTGCTTTGTTCGTTAAAGCAAAAAAATGCTAGCGAATGTTTCACTTCATAGACACTTTAATATTAATGTACTTATTTGGTGTTGCAAACGAAACTGACGTACAAAATCATCTTCATGCTTGGCTTCACTTTTCCCTTGGTCAAAGACCAGGACATAGTTGTCCAGTTATATATAGAGCTCACTGTTAAGATCTTGTTGTAAACATCCGTTTTCTAGACATTGTCCACCGAAATACACTTGTCTCAAAGAGATTGGAGCGAATCCTCCAAAGGCCGATATTCCGTTTATTTCGTTCGATAACTTCCTGTGGTCACTGCTTACGTCACTGCAACTGGTCACCTTAGATTCTTGGGAGATTGTCTACAATGTGGTAAGTACGTTGTCTCGCCGTCTCGGGTTTTATAACTCGCACGAAGAGAAGAGGTGCTCACAGGCCCACGGACGGGGCGAGGTATATCCCATATACTAACGGGTGTACACAGGTACAGGAGCACACGTTGTTACAGCATGTTGGCTGAACAACACTGTAATAACGCGGCTGTCATGGCCGAACAATATTATTGAACGAACAATGTTTCAACAATGTTGTTCAGCATTGGTGAACCAACAACGGTTTATCAACGGTTGTTGGAACAGGAAAAGACAACATTGATGGTTGAAGCATGTTCGCTATTGTTATCAATGTTGGCCAACCTTTAACAATATTGACACATGGTTAACAGTTGGCACCACGACGTTGTTCACATTTTGCAGCACAACGTTGTTCACAGTTTGCAGCACAACACTGTTCACAGTTGGCAGCACAACATTGTTCACAGTTGGCAGCACAACATTGTTCACAGTTGGCAGCACAACATTGTTCACAGTTGGCAGCACAACATTGTTCACAGTTGGCAGCACAACATTGTTCACAGTTGGCAGTACAACATTGTTCACAGTTGTCACTACAACATTGTTCACAGTTGGCAGCACAACATTGTTCACAGTTAGCACCACAACATTGTTCACAGTTGGCAGCACATTGTTCACAGTTGGCAGCACATTGTTCACAGTTGGCAGCACAACATTGTTCACAGTTGGCAGCACAACATTGTTCGTACCTGTTGACAACTTGACATTCTTTGTTGTAATCCTAGGTTATTGGTGCAAATGGTCAAGTGTACGTTCTATACTTTCTGTTTGTTTGTCCTCCTGGGGCCTTTCTATCTCATCAACCTCGTGTTAGCCGTTGTCTCGCTCTCTTACGAAATCGAATCGCAAGCACTGCAAGACGAGCACTTGAAGGCGAAAAACTACTTAATGTTACAGCGAAGTGCGTCGTCCTACGACTTCGATTGCAAGGAGATGCCGGAACCACTTTACTTGGACGACATCCCGCAGCGACCCGAGGAAACGAGCAAATACGAACCAGATGACAACGCGCAACAACTACCGAGCAGAACGGCGACGCCCAACTCGAATAACGCTATGGAACTTGGCGATGGCTTGAACCAGGAGGGTGGTGGCTCATCAGGTTGTTGTATGAGTTGCAGGTCGAGTATACACCGGCTAGTCGAGACAGCGTTTTTCGAAGCATTTATTACAGCTTGTATTTTACTGAACACGCTGTGTATGGCTCTGGAGTATCATGGAATGGATCTGACTTTTAAAAAGATCCTGGAGTATTTTAATTTGGTGAGTTTTTCAATGGACTTCATTTTGGGACATATAAAGCGGCGCAAATAGGAAAATCAGAGTTTTTTCTGAGTATTGACAACTTAAAGGAATACTCCTGGAGTCTCCTTGAAAGATCTTACTGACTTTAGTTTATTTCCAAAGTTTCAGCATTCCTATCAATTTAGTTAAGAAGATATGGCTTGTTGAAGTTGAAAATTTGAGGATTTTGACGCCATATTGGTTTTGAAAATATGACGTCATTAAGTGATTCTTTATCGGCAATGGAGTTGTTTTGATGGCGATCACATAGTGATAGTTGTTGTGTAAGCTATTTAGTTCCTCATGCAAGAAAGTAGAGGAGCTTCTTAGGTATAATACTAGATAGAATCACTCAGTGACGTCATATTTTAGAGAAACAAATATGGCGTCGAAATTGGACAAATCTCCAACTTCAGCTAGCCATATCTTCTTAAAGTGCCTATATCACTTGTGGGATCTTTACATATTTATAGTAATTGGAACATTCTAAGAAGATTTGTACTATATCTTCTCAGGCGAAAATTTCATCTTCATGGACTTTTTTGCAGTTAAAGTTACCGGATATGACATCAAAGGAGGAATTGCAAATCAGTTTTCTTTTGTTTCTTGCTTCAAAAATTCCTCCTTTGATGTCATATCCGGTAACTTTAACTGCAAAAAAGTCCATGAAGATGAAATTTTCGCCTGAGAAGATATATTACAAATCTTCTTAGAATGTTCCAATTACTATAAATATGTAAAGATCCCACAAGTGATATAGGCACTTTAACTAAATTGATAGAAATGCTGAAACTTTGTAAGATCTTTCAGTAAGATCTTTCCTATGGACTTCATTTGTATTTTGGCGATATCCCCTTTCTTATCATAAGTTTGATTTGTTTTTGTTCTTCAGGCGTTCACAATAGTTTTCATACTGGAAATGATCCTCAAGTTGATAGCTTTAGGTTTTAGACAATATGTTAAGATAGCTTGGAACCTTTTTGATGGCGTCATTGTAATCATGAGCATCGTTGACATGAGCATGGCATACTCTAATGCCGGTGGAGCAGGTGGAGTTCTCAGTGTACTAAGGACATTCCGGTTGGTAAGTAGTACGTAGACAGCAATTCTATACATCACACCGTCGACACCGAACAGAATTAACTGTAGAACGTGTTCATAAAGATGGCAGACCGGCATGCTAAACGAGGCTCGTGGGTCATATTTGATCAGTGGTCATATTAGGTATCTTAAAGAGTGAGTGTTAACCGTCGTGCATTGCGCGTTTGTGTTTATCTTTCCGTACGATAACGAAGTGTTTCGAAGTTAGTGCTTCGTTGCCAACTTGACGTGGTAAATACTCCGGAAATTCGCCGAGTCTTCTCAGAAAACTCTATAGAGGCTTTCTTATTCATCCACAATCAAAATACGTCGACTCGGAACCTGATTTTTTGCTTGAACCCCGTCACTTGGTCTTCAACGCTTCGCGTCAGTCAAGGCTGACATAATTGGAGACGAAAGTCTACACTAGCCGAGTCGATGGAAAATTCGAACTCGCCCCTTCGGCATTCCGGTCCGCTGCTGCTCTACCAGTTCAGCTACCGCGTCAACTAGGAAGTGTCAGTGCTAATTTTATCCACTTAAGTGCACGAAATATTTACGCAACAACTTAGCGCTTCTGATCATCTGTGAGGATGTGTAATGTTTCGATGTGGAAGTACATTGGTCAATGTGTCGAAGGACAATGGCAACAATAAATAAGTACATTTTATTATCATCAACTACGTGGCTTACATAGCTGGAATATAGTAGTTTGAGGTTGTAAACATTTTCATCACAAAGCGTATTAATTACACTGTCAAAGTTGCTAACCTGAATCATTGTCCGCCATCTTGGATGTATTTTCGATATGCGTGTGACGTCACAACCGGACAAGATGGCGGATGACTGTCTTTGGTCAAAATTAGTGTTGTTGTTTTATACAAGAGTAGTTTTGTTTACTTTCGTAAGCCTGTTTGTTAGTCAGAAAGTCAAACAATTGAAATTAGGATTTTGGTTGCTAATGTCCTTTAAAGTGCCTATCTCGCTTTCAGAGGTGGAAGTTGATTCTATCTGAAACATCAGTAATATTTCCACAGCTAAGCATTCAAGCACCACAAAAAACATATCGCAAAGAGGTTTACCCACTTCTTGTGTCCTCCAATGCGAGAGAGACTGTAAAATTTAATTTACTCCTTATAAAAGGTGAGAAAAACAATGAGGAGGCCAACTATCATATTGTATTATAGACGACTCTAACGTGTGCCGTCACTAGACTGCTGCTCTCGGTCCCAGATTCCGGAAATTTTCCTATCAAAATAGCGATGTTTGAACGTCGATAAAAGCACTTTCCCGTACCAACCGATAGCACCATAATATCCAGCGCATCACGAAGTACCAAAGTGGGTCATAAAAAACAGATTTGAATTTTTCGTTTCATAGGCATGTCGATTAATTTTCATATAAGGGACCGGTCAATATTTATGGAATGGAGCCGAAGAGAAAATGGTTGGGTAACTGAAAATTCTAAGACCTAAATGGTTGGGTTAAAAAAAAATCACTTCTCTGAAGGGTTAGCAAAATTTTCATAAATTTTAAGGGTAGCAAAAATTTTCATGACTATTTACATAAAAAAATTAAGAGTTCATCATTTAAAATTGGAATCTCGTCATCAGTTCTCCTTAGTCATCATTGCACATTAGCTTTTGTTATTGCATTCCTTTCATTGTTTTCCTTGGATTCCTGCTCTGTATCCTTATACAGAAGATAATAATCTGAAAGTTACAGTAGGATGTGTTTGTATATCTATTTGGGTTTGCTACTAAAACTTGTCTCGACGATATGCCGGAAATTTGGCTTTATCTAACTTTGTTCTTCTCGGGTTGAGTAAAAGATTTTCTTTAATCATAAATGGTTGGGACGGTTAAATTTCTGATCTTAATTTGGTTGGGTAAAAAAAATTTCCCAGCACCAAATCTATTTCTCTTCGCCCCCCCGCCCCCCCCCCCACCGTAAATAATGACCGGGCCCTAAACACTTGAGATGAGCCGATTACCGAAGCAGATTATTTGGAAATTGTGATACAAAAACAAAATATTGTCACGGCTGCCTTTTGAAGTGATGTCGCTTGACCTAACGATCTTATTGAAGCAAGATCATAGGTCTTGATGAGGTCCAGCGCTGCGACTATTTTTCTGGGTGGATATGTTCTCCCTCGTGACTACCTCAATCGAAGATCATCCTGTGAGAACACGGCGCTTGCAAACGATTGTTAACGTTACACTTATTACGGATATGTGGCAACATGTCACACGAAAAATCATCCAGTTTTGACAAAAGTTGACATGTATGTGGATTAAAAAATCGTAACCTTTATGATTGGGACGAGCTGGGACTGTCGGATTTCATTGTGAAATAAAGACTATTGTGTCATGCTTCTGAATTTACGAACTCGTGGCATGTCGTTCGCGAACTTTAATGCACCGATTATTTTGCCGATTATTATGCAATAAATCGGCCGATACCGGCTTTGCCGATTAGTTTCCCGATTAATCGGCTCGAGATGTTGTGAGACTTTCGAAAAGCTAAAAACACTCACGGCTACGGCTCATATTTTTGTTACGCTTTTCTCCAGTCTCACGTGTTTATATCACATGGAAACCCATTTATATTTTCTTAAAACTTAAACTCTCTTTCGCTTTTCCAGCTGCGTGTTTTGAAGCTCGCGAAATCGTTGGAAAACAATGGGCAACCTGCTGTCGACGATCGGCAAGAGCGTGGGCGCAATGGGAAACATCAACAGTCATCCTCTCTTATATTAATGTTCATCTTCGCAGTCGTTGGGATGCAACTGTTTCGCGATTTCTACACCGATGAGATATTCCCCCAAGGCATACCGAGATGGAACTTCAAGGATTTCCCACGTTCCTTCATGATGGTGTTCCGGATAATTTGCGGCAAATGGATCGAGCCTTGTTGGGGACGTGATGCACGCTGCCGGCGAACACGCCTTCCTTTACATCATCATGGTGTTCATCATAGGACAGTGGATTGTATTGAACCTGTTTCTCGCGTTGCTGCTCAGTTCTTTCAGTAGTGATGACGACGCGGGCGGCGAAGAGAAGAAGGAGGAGAAGAAGGAGAAGAAGAAAAAGTTCAGTCTCCTCCAGATGCTCAGGAGAAAGAAAAAGAGAAGGATTACTCCTAATACTTCGAAGGAGGATGTGGGGGAAGAAATCAAGAACGGACGAGCTGACTTCCGATAATCACGAGCCGGGTTTGACAATGGTTAATGGAAAGGGTGGAGATCCTGGAAAACTGTATCTCCACAAGAGCAGGTGAGATACAGATATTTTCATTTCTAGCCGCTTCTTATTGGATGATGGTGATGATGATTTTAGACACGTAGTCACTTCCTTACAAAATGCTCTTCCAGAGAGCCCTGCATGTATACATATATACAAGTTAAGAATACAATGAGATAGCTACATAAGAAATAACTGAATAAGTACAGTAATTTACATTGAAAATAATAAAACAGAGATCCTAAACCTTACAACGATCACCCCTGATAAAGACACTAGATTGGAGTGTCGAAACGTTGGGTTATGGACAGTAACTTTTTAAAGTTACGTTTCGAAAAAACTTTTGAAGCCAAAGTTGCGTCAAATTATGTCTGATTTATCACCTCGTTGCGTTGGGAAATTATTTGAAGATTAACTATATTCTAAAATACTACTACAACTGAGAACTAAAATAAGTGTTGCTAGAAATTTAGTTTTCTTTTCCAAAGATTTCAATGTTTTCTAATATTCCTATTTCAATAGGTATAGAGTTCCAGCAACTGCTCCATTGTAGGCTAGCTAGCTACTTTTAGGTTACTTTAAATTACCAAACATACAAACTAGTTAGTTTTGGGGTTAGGAGGTCCTGTTCGCACTTATGTTAGTTTAATCCTGCATTCTAGCGTCTGGTGAGAGTGCGCGAGGTGAAGTGGAAAGCATTAAACACGGCACCGTGGATGGTGATCCTTCGCAACCTTCCTTTCCCGTGAGCGTTGTTGTCGACGAGACAAAGGAAAACCACTTGAAACCGAACAACGGCAGCCCTTTCGAACACGACGTACAAAATTCCACAGAACAATGTGAACGTTGCTAACGGCGGAGGACGTGGTTTACCAAACGGGAATTCTAACCGAGGTTAGAGCTTCGGGTCATATTTCATATTTCTCTTCATCGCTCTTTACTTCTTCATACTCTTTCTTTGCTCCCATCCTTTCCATCGCTCCCCGTCTATTCCCATCCCTTCCCGTCTCATCCCTTCCCTTCTATTCCAAATCCTTCCCGTCTCATCCCTTCCGTCATATCCCTTCCCCGTCTCACCCCTTCCCTTCCCGTCTCATCCCTTCCCGTCGCTTCCCTTCCCTTCCTGTCTATTCCCTTCCCGTCTCATCCATTCCCGTCTCACCCCTTTCCTTCCCGTCTCACCCCTTTCCTTCCCGTCTCACCCCTTTCCTTCTCATCCCTTCCCGTCCCCTTACCATCTCACCCCTTCCCCACATCCCTACCCGTCTCATCCCTTCCCCTCACTCATCCCTTGCCGTCTCATCCCTTCCCTTCCCGTCTCATCCCTTCCCGTCTCATCCCTTCCCGTCTCATCCATTCCTGTCTCATCCCTTCTCGTCTCGTCTCTTCTCTATTTGTCTCTTCCCTTCTGCTCTCTCTCCCCTTACCTCTCCTCTTATCCTTTCTTTCTATTGCAAGAACACACGTGAAGACCCTCATACACGTTGCAATCTTTTGTGCACCTTGTGACAAAAGTCGGGTTTCTTCTATTCGATCGATTCGTGTCAATTTTCCCACTTTTACTAATTTCAACATGCTCTTTCCAATTCTGATTTTGGGCCAGCAAATGAAAATGTACAGTGTTATATGGTCGCGTATGATATACATGCCCATTACAGTATGCTCCCGGTGGTCCTTAATGACGAATCAATGCTTTATTTCATCATAGGATCCTCGTTGGATCTGAAAAGATTGTCTACAGATATAGACAAATCTTCTCTCGATGGAGAACGTGGTGAGTCGATCGAGGATTCTGTGGGTACCGGAATACATGCTCGAAACAGTTCGATTAGGGGTAGTCGTCGACCTACGATGATGATACAAGGCGAGGACGGACAGCCAGTCGCTCCCGATTGTTACCCAAGCTTCTGTTACAAAGATGGCCTCTGTTACATCTGTTCGCCGAGCTTCAAGGTCCTCCAAGATTCGGAAACTGTGGACGGCCCTAAATGCGCACCAAGGTCAACTTCTTTGTTCGAGCACAAGTATTTCGAATCGTTTATTCCTGTTACTCTCATTCGTCGTTTAGCAGTCTTGTCCCTGGTGGAGTTAATTTTCCTATACTTCATGTTTATGTATTGTATATATGTTAACATGAATTGAATTAAGTAATTTTTGCTACATAATGAAGCTTGTGATTGTGTAAGTCACTGACCTCGAGGAGAAGACCTGGATCGAACAACCTATTTAATCCGCCGATGCCGCGAAAATAGCAGCTTGACTGGCGCCATTACTAAGTGTCTGGTCAACCTATCTTTATAGTAAAATCTATTTTATGTTGTGGGATGGTAAAGAGCACAGTAATCCAACAAAAAACCTCATAGGATCCTCAGTTTGGTCCCTTAGTATATGGTGGAACTTCTGGCTTCATTTTACCATACAATGGTGTGTTTCTTTGCACCTCGAACCAGTCGGCAGTGCCACTACTATTTTTGGTCATTGTATAGTGAATCAATGGCGCAGCGATGAGCAGATTTCGCAATTATTGAACTTTCATTGGCTGTTCGTTTAATTAGGCTTTTGAAGACAGTCTACCCTGAAAAAAATCGTTCCCAACAAAAAAAAAAAAAAAAAAAAAACAAAACAACAAAACACCAAAGAAAAAAAAAGAAAAAAAAACAAAAAACAAAAAAACAAAAAAAAAAAAAAAAAAAAAAACAAAAAAAACAAAAAAAAACCACCTTGGCAACTGATCTTTGCAATATGTCATAATTACTTCCTTCGCGGTGATTTTTTGGGTTTGGAGTTCCTTTTAAAAACTTATTGGCTACGGAGTCCGTTTTGCTACTTTCACAAGTTTTTGGAAATTTGTTGGACGCTTTTTATCGTTAGCTGTAAGTAGAACAAGTATGAGATGGTTGGGGTGTGTTGGTAATATACACTTATGTAGCTCAATGGTTGGAGCGCGTCTCACCGGCAATCAGAAGGCTACAGGTTTCCATTCATGTCTGGAAAACATTTTCTGAAGATTTGAGCTTGAAGATCGTCCATGTATCGTTCTGTCTACTCCAAACTCTCCCACATTCACTACATCAGTGTATATATACATACACACCCAAGCATTATACTGATATTTATATAGTGACTGCCGCATAGGCAGTTCAATAGTACATATATCAATCGAACCAGTACATAAAGCAATCGAAAACCAGTACATCATTGTAACCTACTACTTCCACTCTCCATCTGATGTCAATACTGGTTCGATTTCCCGTCCCGGGGACTCAGCTTTTGATGTATTTTGATTATTAATTCGGCCAATATTTATTTACGATTTGTAATACTGAAAACAGATTTGGAATTACCGAGTCTAAATACATTAACATTCGTGTTCTATTGTATTACGCAAACGTGTTATACACCTTCGTAAAAACTTAATCGGCCAATGTTTGTGCCGTTTTTTGTCTCCCCAACGAATATTGGCCGAATTAAAACGGATCACCCCAAAAAATCGCGTACTCGGAAACTTGGGTCCTATCGTTATATTATAATTATATATATATTTCATCACCTATTATTATCATCTCGTGGATGTTTTTCAGATATCTGTGGCTAACGTTATTTGGAAATTAAAAACCTTAATGCCCTTCCTTCGTATCCTTGCGAGCTCTAAGGACCTCATCGAGCGGGTGTCGAAAATTTGAAGGATATGAAGGTACGTCATTGACCACCAAAATCAAGCTGGAACCTAGCTTTGTATGCTTTGTCGAAGGCTCCCGCTTCATTGGCCTTTGGGTTGAAACACTTATTTTGGTATTTTTTTTGGCTAGGTTGTCATCAACTCGCTCGTATTGTCAATACCAGCAATAGGTAATCGTTGTGCTGGTGGTGTATGGTGTTGCTGGTTGATCTTCTCCCATTATGGGCTATCAGTTTTTTGGTGGCCTAGATTCTTCAGGTGCGTTTTGGCATGTGGACAGACAAAACACTTTCTCACCTCATTGTAGCAAACAGATTACACAATGTAAAGAAAAATGGGTTTCGATGGGT
The DNA here is from genome assembly GCA_035772405.1 of Chrysogorgia sp. JL179-B06. Lineage (NCBI taxonomy): Eukaryota > Metazoa > Cnidaria > Anthozoa > Scleralcyonacea > Chrysogorgiidae > Chrysogorgia > Chrysogorgia sp. JL179-B06. The sequence goes on from JAYKKM010000232.1 coordinate 262,510, forward strand.
GAATGCCAAAAACAACTAAACGACGATGCGTTTCAGTGGTTTTCTATGCTCTTTTTTCAAGTGGGTGTGTGTACAATCGTATTAAGGTAAAAAAGATCCCTCTGAAATACATTTTTAAAATACCATACAAGTATTATCAATTAACCCTTTACAACCATTTGATAGATAATTATGACAATATAATATTTCGAACACACAAAAAGTTTGGCATAAATTATGCTAATTAGCTGACGAAATGGCCGGCCGATTGGTCATAAATCGGGATAAACAAATATGCCATTTTCCCAACACTATTTCTCCCCTCAATTTCTCCATGATATTTCAATAAAAATTTACACCACAGCCACCTAACCAGGAATATCTAGGGAAGGGTGGTAGGATACTTGTTGAATTATCAGACATAATTAATATAATTTAGGAGGTGTTGAAATTGAAAAAAAAAAGAAAAAGCATGTCAGAAAATAGCTGAAAGTTTATATTGAATAAGCTACCCACCAGAATATTGCCCTTATAATATAAGCAATAAACTCAGAAACTTTCAGGACCTTATCTCTAAAACTGCCTGAGAAATCTGGTTTGAAGTATATCCCGATATTGACCAATCGGCGGGGCCATTTCGTCAGCTAATTAGCAAAATTTAAGCAAACTTTTTTTTGTGTGTGAAATATTATTTTGTCATATTTTGCTATCAAATGGTTGTAAGGGTTAATTTGTTATATAGTAATGGTAATAAAAAATGTATTCAGAGGATCTTGATACCATTAAGCCCACATAAATTATTATTATTGTTCACATCTATCTCCGATTTTGATCACCTTACTTATAGTAATATTCAGCCGTTGTATTAGAATTCGCGGCAGAGCCAAGGTGCGCGAAATTAAAACTGAGACAAAAATAATCCGCGCGAAAAGGCAAAGAGAACTGAAGAGAAAATTTTGATGATTCGGCAAAAAAGGGGAGATGAACAGGAAAAAGAACGCAAAATAGAGCATTATACACCGTTATCGTTAAAAACCAAATATGTTGTCCTCTTCATCTATCCCTCCTGTTGTTTCTATCGAGATATTTTCGTGTTTACCTACAATCGTAAAGGTAATACCAATCTCTCAACCCTCCTTGGGGTAAATAAGATCTCCTATACTTTTTGAATCACACACACAATTGCAGTCAGAAATCCAATTCTTACACAAAATAAAATTTGCAAAATCTCTACATTCACCAAGGTAACTGTCCTACCAAGGACATATTTTCGATCTATCCTACTCTGATTATTGGTATACAAACCAATAGCGCGTGGGATATAGATTTTCCTTTACTTCCCTGTTTTTCGTCACTGATATACCGACTGGTTGATCATTGATGCCATATTTTATTCTCTGTATTAATTAAACTTAAATTTAAATTTTAAATTTAAATTTAAATTAACCAGGTTGAAGCGGAAATTAGGTTCTTCCCTTGGTGTCCTTTTGTCCCAACAGACAAGTTGCATATTTACATTTACAGATATACTTGCTTGTTTAACCATACACAGGTTTCCTTTGCGGACACCTCTTAATTGCGGTCACGCTTTTGTATAGTTGCAAACCAAGTGATTTTCTGTTTTAAACCCATGTCAAGACGAAGAAGGTCGAAGTGATAAAACGAACTCAATATTATATGACGCGCTAATCAGCACAAATGTATTGGTAGCTTATTCCAATTATCATTGCAAATGCTAGTTTTGCATCGCACTCATCATGATAATATTAACATGGGATCCAAGATAATTTTTTTTGGTCAAATATATATATATATGAAAACATTGACAGCCCCAACCAGAAATCGAACCCGCGAGGTCTCCGAATCAACGCATCGGCACTCAAAACCATCGGCACTCTAACCACTTGAGCTATTGAGACATACGGTCAGAACAGTCTAAAGAAAATTGTTGTAAAAGCCTCCTGTATACAAGAGCCGGTGATAAGCACGACTAACATGAGGAAGTCTCTACGAGAGGCATTCGCTCTCTACTTCGTCGAGAGATAAGAAGTCTTCCTTAAGAGATTTGAGAGTCGGGGCGATATAAAAATATGTAATAATGATGTTTTGACTGTTCTTCTTACCGTGTCTCAATAACTCCGAGAGTGGTTAGAGCGCCGATCCGTTGATTCGGAGACCCTCGCGGCTATTTTTCGATATTGGGATCCTGTTTTGTGGGGGGCAGTCAAATATTTATTTCCATATACAAATATTTGACCATTAACTCTTTCCTTACGGCTGAAAAACATCAAAAATTGAACGACCACGTTGTTCTATTGATATCTCTTGAAATAACCATAACTGTTGCGAAAGCTATACATTTTCTGGAAGCCCAATAAACCGGCTTTTACTTGTTCTTTTAAATTTCCCGAACAAAACACATTATGTTAATATAAATTAGCATTAATTATCATAAATCAGGTTGAAAAATTTACATTTTTCCAGAAAAGGCCATCTTGCACGCCCGCGTAGCATCTTGAAAACTCAAAATGCCACCAATCGCAGAGTTGTTTATGAAATCAAATCAAACTTGGCGTGTGCGTGGATTTCATGTTCCTGGCGCTTGTCGAATTTCAATTTTTAATCTTGCGTTACCGTGTGCCGTGTTTTTCGATTGACGACTTTGCGGGTCTTCAGTGACCCATTTTAACTGCGCCCGTACGGAAAGAGTTAATAAATCCTCTCTTCATCTAAAGAAAAATATTTTTTTTTATAACAAACGACGTTTATATTAAAGTTTTTCATAGTCTTGATGCCCCCTTATGTAATCGTGCAATTTTAGCAGACGGCGTGGTGCCCTAATTTCGCAAAAATTCTTATCAGAGATCGCCGTAAAAAGACAATACTGGGCTTTGCAAAATTGAAAAGAAAAGAGCAATTCTGGGCTTTGCAAAATTAAAGATTTTCCTGGGGGGCATGCCCCACACCCCCCCCCCCCCCGACCCCCCCTAGTGGATTCGACGACGCCGCTACATACACCACAATATAGCTGAATCTTCATGTGCGCCCCCCCCCCCCCCTCCCCCCCCTTTTCGAACAACCCTGGATCCGCCATTGCCAATGAATATCTTTTAAGTTTTCTTTTGGTAACCTACAAAGCTCTTAATGACTTTGCCTTCATCCACTGATCTTCTCCAATGCATACCTCCTACCCTGTACACTACGATCCAGCAAAACCGACATTTTACAATTGTGCCCAAAACCAGAAACTGGAACATAGGTAGAACAAACCATTCTCTGGTGTTTCCCTCACCATACTCTGGAACGCCTTGCCTGATTCTGATTCTGGTCATCACCGTATGAAGTGATTTTAAAAGCAAAACTGCAACGTATCTTTTCAAGATAGTTTTTTGATTTATTATTTTATATGTATTTCTACATGTATTTATTTAGAGTTTCACTGTTAAAAGCATTGAGACAACGTGCTTTTTTTGAAGAACTGTTATTTATTTATTTATTTTATTTTTTTACCAAAAAAAATTTGCGCAAAGGCAGGTGCAACTACAAAAGGACACGAGGTCCCATACCTAGACAGTACACTTTACTTAAAGGTGAAAGATAGATTTCTCATAGAAATTGAGAAAACGAATTCGTCATCAAGATTTAACTCTTGTTGACAGCACCAAAGCGAACCAAATTTTTACTCACCCAATTTTATGGTTTTTTTTCCATTTTTTCCAGGCGACTCTTGAAAGGAATACATGGAGGTCATATTCGATTCAGTTGATGCAACTGAAGTAAAGTCCTTTCTCTAAACAAAATAAGTTGAAAGATGACTGAATGTTTGCGGAGGCTGGTAAAATTTGCAGGTTGCAGGTTGCAAGTTGGCAGGTTGGAACACATGAGTCCACATCAAGCCACGGTCTCAAGCTAAACCGAAAATATATTAAGGAGGCTTTTGCATTTTTTCCCTCCTGAAGTGTTGTACAGTTATCTTTAGAGATGTATTTAAGATATATATATCCATGTGAGCTGATGAAGAGTTGTGAAAGAGAAGGACAGTGACCCAGGACGTGACTGGAAAGGCGGGGGTGATTTGCAGAGTGCAGAATAGCAGAACGCAGGGTTAGAACACACGTAAGGCGGGGGTTAGGGTTAGGATCTTTGTTGTTATGGGGTTGTTTTGTCAATCAGAGATTTCAACGCAATAAATCTATAGGTTGGGGGTGACTTGTGTCCAACCAGCAAACCTAGCAAATTTTCTCCCAGCCGAATGTTTGCCCTTAAATTTGGTTCAAGTAATGATGAGAAATAAAGCGATGTTGCACCTAATATTTTTCAATTGGGCTGTTTACCATGAATCCCCGGATTGAGTTTCATTCCGGAATGAACACATACCGGTTCTGTTAAAATCCCATTATGTGCTTACATGAATCCGTAGTGAGATGCAGCTCAATACCGGATTGAGTTCATTCCGTTACTACATAATCCGGATTGAGTTTCATCATTCCGGATAGAGTTTCATTCCGGATTGAGTTTCATACCGGATTGAGTTTCATTCCGGATTGGAGTTTCATTCCCAGATTGAGTTTCATTCCGGATTTAGTTTTCATAATCCGGATGGAGTTTCGTCATTGAAATTTCATACCCGAGACATGTAAAGGCGGTGCAAGATTTTCATTCTTTCCTTCCGAAACGAAAAATACGACCTAGAAGACTGAAACGAAACAACACATGCGTGCTTATTATTAACATTAATATACGACAATATTCAGCAAGAGACAGGAATTAAGGGGAGCCGAAGTCATATTGTTCAACATAAATAGCTTTGGTTGACCGACGAAAGGTGAATACAAATGCATTGTTTACTTGGCGACCAACCGCATCGATTTTCTGGTTGCTAGTAAATATTATGCATTCCCCCCCTTTACTTTATGTTTAGTTTTTCTTCGCCAAATTAAAACAGTTTTTAAGGCACATGTTAAAATGTACAAAGCGCAGAAATCGTTGAAAGAAACATACCCGCTATAAATGTTAATGAACGCCATCTTGAAATTTAAGATTTCGCGCGACGTTCAATCCATAAATGAAACTGAAAACATGGCCCCCTTATACCTTTGCGAGGTTTTCATTAAACTTGCGAGTTCATTAAAAATTGCGAGTTCATTAGACAAAAACCTAAAATACTAACCATTTATCACAACGTTTTAATCCTATATAAATCATGCGAAAACAAAAACACAGAAGCAGCAAGCGATACAAAACGATACATATTTGCTCACACCATCTTTAGGTTTTCCTCCCCCCTTCTCTTCCCTTTCTCCCCCCCTCCCCCCCCCCCCCCCCCTCACCCGCGTTTTTTTTTTTTTTTTCTTTTTTTTACTTTTTTTTTTTTTTTTTTTTTATTTTTTTTTTTTTTTTTTGTGTGGTGACTGTTTTTTTTTTTTTTTTTTCTTTTTCCGCAAGCGTGTTCTGATTGGCCCTCCTTAGCGGTTATATTATTTTCCGTTGTTTTCAATGCATTGGGTATATTCTAACATGTGAAAAGCCTGTACGCGATTTTGATTGGACGTATTTCGCATTTTGACATGTGATGATATAGAATTTTGAAATATGAAGAGCGAAAGTGATCGACCAGGTCTGTTGTAGACTTGAGAAAAGACTATTGTTGGTGACGGACGATTCAGAGTCACGTAGAGCGTGTTTTGTTACAGGTTTGCCTATATATTTATAATTTAATATATATGGCGATACATTCAGCCGAAACCCAGACAACGTCCCGTGTCACATTTGTATACGTGGTGTTCCTTTAACTGTATCATGAAACCTTATTTTACTAGATCGATAAGCAACCCTTAAAGAACAACAATTACGCCATTAATATATTTTTACGTGATTTTTAACACCATGGGCACATTCATTCATTTTGAATTTATTCATTGGGGTCATTATCGAAAACTTCACCAGACTAAAGCATCAGGAAATTACATTCACTATTACTCATCAACACTTATCGCTGTTTTGTTAGTTTGACTGACAGAAAGCAATAGCCGAAACAAATCTCATACAAACACTTGTCTACCAGCTATACACTCATCGATGATACATGGGCGATCGTCAAGCTCGTATTCTCAGAAAAATGATTCTGAGTCCCCGGACAGGAATCGAACCTGTAACCTTCTGATTGCCGGTGAGACACCGAGACACCAGATGGAGAGCGAAGGTTACAATTATGTACTGGCTCGATTGATATAATATTACTGCCTATTGCGGCAAGTCCTTATATATCGGTAAGGTATGGATGTGTTTAATAATACACACTGCTATATATATGTATTAATATACAACATTGTAACCTTCGCTCTCCATCTGAGGCTCGGTGGCTCAATGGATATAGAGTCTCACCGGCAATCAGAAGGTTACAGGTTCGATTCCTGTCACGCGACTCAGAATCATTTTTTCTGAGGATGACGAGATAACGATTTTTTTCGCCCCCATGTATCGTCCTGTCTACTCCAAGCTCTCCCACATTCACTACAGCAGTGTGTATATTAAAGTGCCTATATGCAAACGAAAATTGGAAATAATAACATTGAAGTAATATTGGGTATCCGCCCTTCTTTCGACTGTGAAATGTTTTTAGTACGAACAATTAAAAGGAAGTATGTTTATTTAAGCGTTTGAAGACTGTGCTTTCCCCCTAAAAATTGAGCACAACATAAAAATAGTTGGCATAGCTTGCACAACTAATGAACATCACTCGACCCAGACCCCAAATTTTGAGTGCATTATACCGCAATGGCGTGTATGTAAAAAAAGAAATAAAGGGATATTTTTTTCGTTCATTTTGTGGTAGAAACTACCACATTCGAAGTTTCATAAGATGAAACTATTCACGAATATGTTTTAGATGTCGAAAATCGAACGGTACATTCTTAATTTCTCATAAGACGACTAAATTGGATACGGCTTCGACCATGTATATTTTAAAACAAATAACTCGTTATGAATAAATTTTACAACACCCTTGTGCTCACTTTCCTTCCCACGAGAGTTTAGTTTTCTAAAGGGTGTTTTGAACAGTCTGTTTCGATAACAATAAGAATTCATGTAGATCACTAGTGATGTTCATACAGTTGTGGAATTAAATAATGTCCTCAACTTTTTTGAGCCAAAAGCCAGTTTATCAAACTCTAAACAAACATACTTTCCTCAATTATTCGCCCTGAAACGTTTCAACAGATCGAAAGCAGTAAATTCTTCCGAAAACTTTTCTTTAATGCCAATTTCACCAACATGAAAATTTCGTATGCAATAGGCACTTTAACATAAACACTCATCCTTGTTAAACACGGAGTGCTTGCATATAATGGCGGTGAGATGCCTCACCCGTGCCAATAGTAATTAGTTCAAAATCACATAAATTTTCAAAGATCTCCATTGTTTCGAGGGGGAGGCCGGAGGGGCTTCCCCATTTAATGCGAGCACATCCGTGTTTAAAAGGGGTGAAGAAAATTTTATGATACTGAAATTAAACGGAAAATCAAAAGTAGAAATATTTATAATACCCATACAACGCCGTGTCTACCGAATGAAACCTAAAACATACAAAATCTATGAGTTAATCAAAACTGCTAAACACCTAAAATTAGCAAAAATATTTGCAGTCACCTTAAAAGAAAACCTCGAGCCTTTAAATCTTCACAAAACAATTCTAAAAATGACTCTTTAGTATGAAGCCAATGAAGCAATGGGAATGTTTTCTAACACCGATCCAGAGTATTTGGGTGAACACTTGTTTGTCGGACGTACATGAAAAAGACCGAAAAAACAGCCCAAGAGACCTAAAGGTACGTACAGCTGTTTGTTTTAAAGTGCCCCTAACCTCATAATTTGTTATTGTCCTTATTTGGAAGAACTTTTAAAATGATAAAGTAACTTCTTTTGAAGATTTTCCCTTCTTCGCTTTCTTTTTGAGATATACCAGTTTGTTTGAATATGCAAAAACACCGCATAATGAGTTATCAGAGAATGTTATATATCCTTTGCGTTCATGAAATAAAAACACTAAAGTGTGAATAACACGTGTGTGCGTTTCTCCCACAACACCAAAACGCGTCTTGAATTTAAAAAAGGGATTTCGTTCGAGAATGAAGAGAGATACACACATTTCTCCAATAAGTCATTAAGCATGTTGACGAAATTCCAGACATTTGCATATCAAAACAAACTGATATATCTCAAAAAGAAAGCAAAGAAACGAAAATCTTCCAAAGAAGTTACATTATCGTTTTAAAAAGTTCTTCAAAACAAGACAATAAAACATTTCGAGGTTATGGGCACTTTAAGGATTTAATCGTTTAGGACGCATGGGGAAGAGCAGGGCGCTTATATATAAGCTTATATATAAGCGCCCTCCGACCCGGGTCAGATTTAGCTTTAGGTCGGCATATTTATTGCCGACCTCAAGAAGTCAACTCGGGCCGGACATTACTGTCCGGCAACATCTTCAAGATGCCCGTCATAAAACGAATTAACGCCGGACATTGCCCTGTCCGTTCCGTAATATTCAGGCCATGAGGTTTGCCGGTCAGCTAAAATATAGAGGGGATTGCCTTTCGAATAATCGGCATAGATTTACGGTTTAGAATGCATGTTAAGCACGAGAAACTATCAGCGGAATTATATTGTGGGCTCATAATTACGTACGCTTCCCTACCTCGTTGAATTTTTGGAGGCCACGTTCTACCTCCGGAATTGCAATTTCAGAAGCACCTGCAAGCCCTAGTTAAGCACGCAAAACATGTTTACCGAACCTACAACCTACTACCAAAACACATCACCAAAGGATACAAGAACATGGCGATTCAAAGCAACTTTAAACAACGTTATTCGGTTTTCCTTGGTGACAAGGCCAATAATTAACAATATTTATCACACTGCAATACATTCAAAGGTAAACTCATTTATTGAATTAAGTGCTATGCGAAAAAGATTCGAAGATTAAAACTGAAGTGACCTGTTGTATAGCGTATTTTAAATAAGACCGTGCTGCATACAGAATGACCGGCAGAAAGGGGTCTTGTCCGGCCGATATTCTCTGATGCCGGACAAGACGCGGACAAGACCACATCTTGTCCGGCTAGCTCCAAAAAATAATATTAAGGCCAAAAATACTGAATACCACCGACTGATCTCGAAAGAAGAAATGGATCGAGCAACACATTAATCAGAAAATGAAGCCGGAAGTTCCAGCCATTACTAAGGGACCCTACAGGGGATCCATAAGCAGGTTGTTTTTTTTATTATGTGCGCTGAACCATCGACAAAATAAAATAACTTTACTATAAAGAGGACCAGATTTAAAGATAATATTACGTGCTACTTTGGTCCCTTAGTAATAGGCCATGGCAGCCGTTTGGCTCTAATTATCCAGTGAGAGAAGCCTAATATGAGACGTCAAATTAGGTTATCAAGATTATTAATGCATTTAATGTTAACAAAGAAACAATAATTGGCCAGATCCACTAAACCTATTCGCGAGCATCACAGTTTGATTTGCATGCAAAATCGGAGCTTCCTAATGATCTCTCGTCAATTTACATAAGCCAATATAATACGGGCTTCAAAATCAGATACAATAGAAAGTCCAGTCCTATTTTTGAGATCAGTGGAATACCACAAAACAACCCAAACAACAAACATAACGGAGTAAATATATTTTAATGAGGTTTTTAATGTTTTATTCCCAAATTGAATGGAGAGGGAAAATTTACGATTTAATTTAATATTAATCCAAAGCCGTTCATTTTCAGGTCGAATTCTTCATAATGAAAATCATCAATACTAAAATATAATCACCATGATGGCAGAGCACCACAATCAGACTAAGGAGTTTACGGCTGCTTTAGATATCTTCAATTGGATTTTCATACCGCGCTGTTTTATTCGTCGAGGCCATCCTTCGCCTACTGGCATTAAGAAGCGATTATTTCAAGTCAGGCTGGAATCTTTTTGACTTCACGATCGTCTTATTCTCAATAACAGGTAAATTAATAAACAGTTTTCATCACTAGCAGGCTAGAGAAGTGAAGCTGCTAAGTCACTGTAAATCCAGTGGTGCGGTCTTGTGTAAGAGCTTACACCAGATCAAACAGTAAATTCCCAGCTCCGTTTCAATTATGTAGTCCGCCAATGCAATACAACTACCTTTACAAAAATCATACATAAAGTAATTCTCTAAAATAATTATTTTTGATTTGATAGAAATTGTTTTGGATTCCTATGGAGTCGAGATGCCATTCTCCCCCAGGCCTTGTTGCGTGTGGTAAGAGTGTATCGTTTGGCGCGGCTGTAGCGATTCTACGAGGGAGCAAAAGGAATACTGAGCTTGCTGTTCGCGTTGGTGGTTAGTCACTGCCGGGTATTGCTAACATCGGCTGATCTACTGAACACTTTAAGTTCATTTTCGCCTGTATCGGGTATGTCACTATGGGGCAACGTCAAACACTCTGGTTACCTTGACGATGTTCGTCAACTTCAGGACTTTCTTCTCTAGCTTACTATTACTGTTTCGCAACAGCCACCTGCCGGCAGGTATGGAATACGATTCTGGAACCCATGATGAATGACATAACCCGACTGCGACCTAACAAATAAGGATGAATTACCGCAAGGCGACTGGAGGCACTCCCTGGGTTGGCTGTGGTCTACTTTGATTAGCTACATATCTACTTATTTTTTTCCTTGACACCGAAAACATGTACATTGCGTTCAACCCATGAGAATTACAACGAGGCTCAAACACAAGACGAAAATTGGCTTGTGCGAAGCAGGACATGGATGCGTTTATCCCCACGTGGGAAACGTACGCACTCCAAGGCAACCCAGTTTAACCATATACCGTGACCTTACGCATTTCCAAGATTCCTAGATCCCCCTCTTCGCATTGCTAAACCGAACGAAGACGAGTTCGCCAGTAACATGGCGGTGCCCGTGCGTCAGGGGGACCTGGGTGCACTGCCTCGACCCTAAATGTTGGCGCTGGTGAAACGAGTTTATTGGTGACAACGAAGACCTCACGGATGACCGACAAAGTGCAAATGTACGAAAAGTTTGAAGATCGCTTCCAGACAGCGTTCCCGCAGCGGCAACACAACCACCAAAATTATACACGATCCCCTACAGAGATACAAACAGTAAACCTCAGCCGCCATCCGAATGCAAAGAGCTTTCCGCGAATGGCAGTCGAAGCAGCAGGCGAAGAAGATAATACAATTTTCACAAGTACAAAAAAACACCGCTGACCAGTGGCGCCGGAAAAGGACGATGCATGGCGGAAAAAACAACTACAGGTAGCGGAGGAAAACCGACCGGGTTCGACGAACCAGCAATAGACCCACGGACATCCCGTCACGTCCACGGAAAAGAGCACCTTTAGCTAAGCAAGAAACATTTGAAAGTCCAGTTCCCACAAAAAAAAAAACCGCCACATGCGGTTTTCCCCCTACAGAAGAACAACCGTACACGAAAGTCGTGTCGAGAAACGGCCGAAAACTTTAAAAACGACCCGTTTTTACGGCCGAGGCAATGCACAACGATGTGGTTTAGAAGAGCGGGTAACGGTCAAAAGTCCGACAGAATCATCTGTTTAGTAAAACAATAAACACAAAGCACGCTATTAAAGTCATCCGATATCGCTTACGAGTAAACTAAAAAACAAAAATGCGACAATTTCCACGTCGACACGTGCTTACCAAGTTATGAAACACGGCAAACTTGTTCCGAGAGTACATCGTGCATGCTTAGTGCAAGAGCAAGCCTGGATATGGAAAATCTGCGTGACAACAGCAGTGACAACTAATTCATAAAGGGACGACGAGGAGGCGGAGGTGCCTTCATATTGATATTGTGAACAAACTTGTCGATACAGTTTAATGTGCTAAATCTTGATCTTATTTCAACTAAAGATAAAAATGGAATGTTTGGCCGCTGAACCAAACAGCGCCTGCCTCTCCGAAGTCCACAAACTGCCTCCCTGAGGGAGACATATAGACCTCATAAAATTTGGCTAGCCGGTGACTATAAATTTTAGATATTTATCAAGCATATGAATCCGGCACAATTTTCAATAATTAATCTTAAATCACCCCCATTCACTTTGTCGTTTGCGGGAATTAATTCTAGTATAAATTATAGTAAACATAAGATGTTTGTAATAGTAGCATTAATGATATTATAATTTCCTGATTTTTTGCAACCAAATAGCTCTTCAATCAATAATAGCTGTTGCAGAACAACTAAGAACTAACAGTTTGTATACCCTCCTTAGGGAAGCACACTGCCTTATTTGTATATTACAACAGACATAATGATTTTTATCGTTGTGTTACAACTTCAGAGAACTTATTAAACATTTTGACATTAATAAGGAAAATTTCTCAATCTACATTGTCCACGACCATACAAATCCAAAAGCCTATATTTCAGCCATTTTACTCCCTAGTATCAACATGCAAATTCGGTATAAACTTCATGGTAACACTAGACATGGTTTCCAACTGTTATTTATACCCCAGGGTTCGAATTAGCGCTCCAAAACAGCTTCGCAATTATCTTTAGTTGTCACAATGTAGCGTAACGTCTTATTACAACGTTTCGTAACGTCCTTACAACATAGTAGTCTTACAACGTAGCGTAACGTCCTTTCTACAACGTAGCGTAACGTCTTACAACGTAGCATACTGTCATACAACGTAGCGTGACGTCTTACAACGTAGCGTAACGTACTTACAAAAACGTAGCGTAACGTCATACAACGTAGCATAACGTCTTACAACTTTACGTATAGTGTCTAACAACTTAGCGTGACGTATTACAACGTAGCGTAACGTCATATCAACGTAAGTGGTATACAAATTCATTAGTCCAATAAATGACGTTTAAATACACTTGCGTCGCCACCCCACGGTTGAACTTGGTTACTTTACTTAAAATCAGCTTCTCGCAATTCTCAGAAAAATCATATGGCAGATTTTTCGCAATTTTCAAATTCGCTTCGCAATTTGCGATTTGCTAATTCGGGAGACCTTGAACCCCCTAATCGTAACCCTAGACCCTAATCGTAAAATATGGTGCGCGACCTATATGTATTGTTACCATGAAAGTATATCCCACCAAATTCTCCTTATTGGTCTCCAACAGGCTTTTAGCTAGGATTTCAAAACTGGGCCGACCAAAAATTTAGTTGGGCATAGACCAGAAAACGTTTTTGGTGGGCGTGGCCGTGAAACAAGTGAGCTTATCCAGACCGTACAGTAATAAATCAGCAGTTCAATTAAACAACGTTTTTATATCTACTTCATGTTAGAGCATATATACATATTTATACAAAATTTTAAATCGATCTCGCAATCAATTGTTATATCTGCATGTTTTCTTGACAAAAATTAGTAACAAAAACCACTGCACAAATAGGTATAAACAGAAAAAAAGCTAGAAAAAACATTAGAACGGGTGACCATATCCAAAAATAGATTTTCAAAAAGTTGGCCATCCATAGGACGGCCATCTGACTAAAAGCATGGTCTCCAACATAGTCAATCGAGATATGGTCTGTAAACCTCAGCTAAAGTCTTTGTTCTATCTTTTTGTATCGTCTTTATACAATTTTGTGCACGGTGCAACGGTCCACTGAACCTATTGTATTTTAGTATAATGAAGCAATCATCCAATAGAATCGATTGGGTTAAATCGCTCAAACGACTGATGTTTAAATATCAATAAACCTAAAAACAAAGGATGCACAAAGGATTGTGCAAGTAACGGATTCAAAATCAAAACGTAGCTCCTCATAAAACGCTATTGAAGTTTGCCGAGTTTCCAAACCATATCTCTATTGACTATGTCTCCAAGCAATTCTTTTCTAACGGTACTAGTAGGGAGAATCCTCCTCAGGGGTAATATGAATATTAAATTCTGTGAGTCGACGGAAAATTTGTTTAGACTCGAGCTGGTCAACCAAAAACCCTGGTAGAGCAGCAGAATCTAAAAACTATCGAAAAATTCTCATGGAAGTGAAGATATGGCAGCTCCAATAACTATACCATAACTCATGACATATTGTTGAAGTGTGGCTAAATCATAAACATAAACTTTACAGTCCTTAGTACGGCAGTTAATTAAGGTCATATCATAAACTTTACAGTCCTTAGTACGTTAATTACGGCAGTACTTAAGTCTATATAATAAAGATTATAGTCCTAAGTATGTTAGCACAGCAGTATTATTATTCAGTATTATTATTAAGTGTTGGTAAATATTGACCCCGACCAATATTATACCTCAACTATAAATTGTTCAATCAGAAAGCTACATTTC
>JAYKKM010000233.1:0-5000 GCA_035772405.1 Chrysogorgia sp. JL179-B06
AGTTAAAGTTAAAGGTTAAGTTAAAGGTTAGGTTAGTTAGTTAAAGTTAAAGTTAAAGTTAAAGGGTTAAAGTGTTAAAGTTAAAGTTAAAGGTTAGGGTTAAAGTTAAAGTTAAAGTTAAAGTTAGTTAAAGTTTAAAGGGTTAAAGTTAAAGTGTTAAGTTAAAGTTAAGTTAAAGGTTAAGTTAAAGTTAAAGGGTTCAGTTAGTTAGTTAGGGTTAGTTAAAGGTTAAAGTTAAGTTAAAGTGTTAAAGTTAAAGTGTTAAAGTTAAAGTTAAAGTTAAAGTTAAAGTTAAGTTAAAGTTAAGTTAAAGTTAGGTTAAAGTTAAAGTTAGTTAAAGTTAAAGTTAAAGTTAAGTTAAAGTTAGTTACAGTTAAAGTTAAAGTTAAAGTTAAGTTAAAGTTATGTTAAAGTTAAAGTTACAGTTAAAGTTAAAGTTAAAGTTAGTTAAAGGTAAAGTTAAAGTTAAAGTTAAAGTGTTAAAGTTAAAGTTAAAGTTAAAGGTTACAGTTAAAGTTAAGTAAAGTTAAAGTTAAGTTAAAGTTACAGTTAAAAGTTAAAGTTAAAGTTAGTTAAAGTTAAAGTTAAAGTTAAAGTTAAAGTTAAAGTGTGGTTAAAGTTAGTTAAGTTAAGTTAGTTAAAGTTAAAGTAAAGTTAAAAGTTAAAGTTAAAGTTAAAGTTAGGGTTAAAGTTAAAGGTTAAAGTTAAAGTTTAAAGTTAAAGTTCAGTTAAAGTTAAAGTTAGTTAAAGTTACAGTGTTAAAGTTAAGTTAAAGTTAAAGTTAAAGTTAGTTAAAGTTAAAGTTAAAGGTTAAAGTTAAAGTTAGGTTAAAGTTAAAGTGTTACAGTTAAAGTTAACGTTAAAGTTAAGTAAAGTTTTAAAATTTAAAGTTAAAGTTACGTTAAGTTAAAGTTAAGTTAAAGTTAAAGTTAAAGTTAGTTAAAGTTAAAGTTAAAGTTAAAGTTAAAGTTAGTTAAAGTTAGGTTAAGTTAAAGTTAAGTTAAAGTTAAAGTTACAGTAAGTTAAAGTTAAAGGTTAAAGTGTTAAAGTTAGTTAAAGTTAAAGTTAAAGTTACAGTTAAAGTTAGTTAAAGTTAAAGTTAAGTTACAAGTTAAAGTTAAAGTTAAAGTTAAAGTTAAAGTTAAAGTTAAAGTTAAAGTTAAAGTTAAAGTTAAAAGTTAAAGTTAAAGTTAAGTTAAAGTTAAAGTTAAAGTTAAAGTTAAAGTTAAAGTTAGTTAAAGTGTTAATTTAAAGTTAAAGTTAAAGTTAAAGTTAAGTTAAAGTTACAAGTTAAAGTTAAAGTTAACGTTAAAGTTAAAGTTAAAGTTCGTTAGTTACGTTAAGTTTAAAGTTAAAGTTAACAGTTAAAGTTAAAGTTAAAGTTAAAGTTAAAAGTTAAGTTAAAGTTAAAGTTAAAGTTAAAGTTAAAGTTAAAGTTAAAGTTAAGTTAAAGTTAAAGTTAAAGTTAAAGTTTAAAGTTAAAGTTAAAGTTAAAGTTAAAGTTAAGTTAAAGTTAGTTACAGTTAAAAGTTAAAGTTAAAGTTAAAGTTAAAGTTAGTTCAAGTTAAAGTTAAAGTTAAAGTTAAAGTTAAGTTAAAGTTGTTAAAGTTAAAGTTCAGTTCAAGTTAAAGTTAAGTTAAAGTTAAATTTCAGTTAAAGTTAGTTAAAGTTAAAGTTAAAGTTAAAGTTAAAGTTAAAGTTAAAGTTAACGTTAAAGTTTAAAAGTTAAAGTTAAAGTTAAAGTTAAGTTAAAGTTAAAAGTTACAAGTTAAAGTTAAAGTTAAAGTTTAGTTAAGTTAAAGTTAAAGTTAAATTTAAAGTTAAGTTAAAGTTAAAGTTAAAGTTAAAGTAAAGTTAAGTTAAGTTAAAGTTAAAGTTAAGTTAAAGTCAAGTTAAAGTTAAAGTTAAAGTTAGTTAAAGTTAGTTAAAGTTAAAGTTACGTTAAAGTTAAAGTTAACGTTAAAGTTAAAGTTAAAGTTACAAGTTAAAGTTAAAGTTAAAGTAAAGTTAAAAGTTAAAGTTAAAGTTAAAGTTAAAGTTAAAGTTAAAGTTAAAGTTAGTTAAAGTTAAAGTTAGTTTAAAAGTTAACGTTAAAGTTAAAGTTAAAAGTTAACGTTAAAGTTAAAGTTAAAGTTAAAGTTAAAGTTACAAGTTAAAGTTAAAGTTAAAGTTAAAAGTTAAAGTTAAAGTTAAAGTAAAGTTAAAGTTAAAGTTAAGTTAAAGTTAAAGTTAAAGTTAAAGTTAAAGTTAAGTTAAAGTTAAAAGTTAAGTTAAATTTAAAGTTACAGTTCGTTAAAGTTAAAGTTAAAGTTAAAGTTAAAGTTAAAGTTAAAGTTAAAGTTAAAGTTAAAGTTAAAGTTAAAGTTAAAGTTAAAGTTAAAGTTAAAGTTAAAGTTAAAGTTAAAGTAAAAGTTAAAGTAAGTTTAAAGTTAAAGTTAAAGTTAAAGTTAAGTTAAAGTTAAAGTTAAAGTTAAAGTTAAAGTTAAAAGTTAAAGTTAAAGTAAAGTTAAGTTAAGTTAAAGAACAGTTAAAGTTAAAGTTAAAAGTTAAAGTTAAACGTTAAAGTTAAAGTTAAAGTTAAAGTTAAAGTTAAAGTTAAAGTTAAAGTCAGTTAAAGTTAAAGTTAAGTTACAAGTTAAGTTAAAAGTTAAGTTAAAGTTAAGTTATTTAAAGTTAAAGTTAACGTTAAAGTTAAAGTTAAAGTTAAGTTAAAGTTAAAGTTAAAGTTAAGTTCAGTTAAAGTTAAAGTTAAAGTTAAAGTTAAACGTTAAAGTTACAGTTAAAGTTAAGTTAAAGTTAAAGTTAAAGTTCAGTTAAAGTTAAGTTAAAGTTAAAGTTAAAGTTGTTAGTTAAAGTTAAAGTTTACAGTTAAGTTAAGTTAAAGTTTAAAGTTAAAGTAAAGTTAAGTTAAGTTAAAGTTAAAGTTAAAGTTAAAGTTAAAGTTAGTTAAAGTTAAAGTTAAAGTTAAAGTTAAAGTTAAAGTTAAAGTTAAAAGTTAAAGTTCAGTTCAAGTGTTAAAGTAAAGTTAACGTTAAAGTAAAAGTTAAAGTTACAAGTAAAGTTACAAGTTAAAAGTTAAAGTTAAAGTTAACGTTAAAGTTAAAGTTAAAAAGTTAACGGTTAAAGTTAAAGTTAACAGTAACGTTAAAGTTAAAGTTTAAAGTAAAGTTAAAAGTTAAAGTTAAAGTTAAATTTAAAGTTCAAAGTTAAAGTTAAGTTAAAGTTAAAGTTAAAGTTAAAGTTAAAGTTAGTAGTTAAAGTTACAGTTAAAGTTAAGTTAAAGTTACAGTTAAAGTTAAAGTTAAAGTTACAGTTAAAGTTAAGTTAAAGTTAAGTTCAGTTCAAGATAAGTTAAAGTTAAAGTTAAAGTTAAAAGTTAAGTTAAAGTTAAAGTAAAAGTTAAAGTTAATTAAAGTTAAAGTTAAAGTTAAAGTTAGTTAAAGTTAATTAGTTAAAGTTAAAGTAAAGTTTAAAGTTAACTACAAGTTAAAAAACACCTAATAACCTTTTACCAGTTAAGTTCAACAACCTAACCCTAACCTAACCTAACACTAAAGTTACCCTAAACCCTAACCCTAAATTATAAAGTTACCGTTAAAGTTAAAGTAACCCTAAACCTAAGTTAACCTAAAGTTAATAACCCTTAAAGTTAAAGTTAACCCTAATAAGTAACCCTAATAACCTAACCCTAACTACCCTAACCCTAACTTAAACTTTAAAGTAACCTAACAAGTTAAGTTAAAGTTAAAGTTAATTTAAAAGTTAAGTTAAGTTAACCCTAAAAGTTAAAGTTAAGTTACCTAACCGTTAAAGTTAACCCTAACGTTAAAGTAAGTATCACTAACCCTAACAGTTAAAGTTAACCCTAACTTAACCTAAGTTACCCTAAGTTAACCCTAACCAACCCGTTCCCGTAACCCTAGTTTAAAGTTAAGTTAAAGTAAAAGTTAACCTAACCCGTAAACTAAAAAGTCCTTTACTTTAAAGTTAAAGTTCACGTTAAAGTTAAAGTAACAAAGTTAAAACCCTAAGTTAACGTTAGTTCTAACCCTAAACCTAAAGTTAAAGTTAAAGCCAGTTAAAGTTAACGTTCCTAGTTAAAGTTACCATAAATTAAAGTTAAAGTTAAGTTAAAGTTAAAGTTAAAGTTAACCCTTTAGTAAGTTAAAAGTTAAGTTAAAGTTAAAGTTAAGTTAAATTTAAAGTAAAAAAAGTTAAAGTTAAAGTTAAAGTTAAGTTACAGTTAAGTAATAAAGTTAACCTAAAGTTCCTTAAGTTAAAGTTCAAGTTAAAGTTAAAGTTTTAAAGTTCACTAAACGTTAAAGTTAAAGTTAAAGTTAACCCTAACCGTTAAAGTTACATAAAGTAAGTTAAAGTTAACGTTAACATTTAAAGTTACCCGTTAAAGTTACCCTAATTAAAGTAAAGTTAAACCTAACGTTACGTTAAAGTTAAGTTAAAGTTCAAGTTAAAGTTAAATTAAGTTAAACCTAAAGTTAACCCTAAATAAAAAAGTTAAGTTCAAGTTAACGTTATAAACCCTAAAGTTAAGTTATTTAAAGTAAAGTTACCAGTTTAACCCTACCCTTTAAACAGTTAAAGTTAAAGTTAACCTAAAGTTACAGTAAAACCCTAAAGTTAAAGTCCTAAATTTAAGTTAAGTAAAGTTAACCCTAAAGTTAACCCTAACCCTAAACAGTAAAGTAAACCCTTTAAACCTAAGTTAAAGTTAAACAAGTTAAGTAACCCTAACAGTTAAATAACCCTACCTAAAAAAAAGTTAAAGTTAAAGTTAAATAACCCTAAAACCATAACCACCCTTAACCCTAACCCTAAACCTACCCTAACCCTAACCCTAACCTACTACCCTAATAACTAACAGAAAAGTTAACCTTAACCCTAACCTAACCCTAACCCTTAAGTTCCCTAACCCCTAACCTAACCTAACGTTCAACCCTAAACGTTCCCTAACCTTACCTAACCCTAACCTAACCCTAACA